>BSBN01000942.1:4200000-4447500 GCA_027924645.1 Cunninghamia lanceolata
ATCGTATGGTATCCTTTCTCTTGCTTGCATCTTATCCTACAAGGCCTTGAAGAACCCCCAATATGCAGTGGTGAAAGAGGGTTTATCTTTGAAAATTGTTCCATGTTATTTTATTTGTGCTGCTACTATTCTATCTTGTTGCCATATTTTCCCCCATAGTTCAGTAGAGCATTCATAAAATAGAAAGTAAGGCATATAATTAGGGTTCCATACGTAAAATTGTAGTTCGATCTTTTTGTTCTGATAGCTGCTCCCTCAGCACTTTGCACAAGTCAAAGTCTTTCCCTTCCACAATCATTTGATAAGTTGTATGTATGATCGTCCCAATAGCTAACCCTTCACGATTTCCATAGTAAATCTTGTATGCAATCCCCATGGTAGCATATCTAACCACGGGGTTTGTAATCTCATTCACATTTAGACTCTATCCATCCAATGTGGCCCCGATTAACTCTGTTACTTTTTCATTTTTTATTGCCTTCTTCATTGGCAGCTCTCCTACCATGCACAACCTCATAAATGCTTGTATAGCTTGTTTTGTAATCCGGTGAGGTGTGTCCAAGTACATGAATTCATCATGTATGTGGCTTAGGATGATTTGAACCCAGTCATGTTCTCCACAGAAATCTAATTAATCCTCCCAGATGGCCAATTTCTTTGCTGCAATGTTCTAGTATTGTGGTAGATACCCTATTTTGTCTAGTTGGAGGAGTGTGCTCCGTAGCTCCTCAAATTTTGTGTGATCTATTTTAGATATCGACGCATGTATATATTTCCTCACATCCTCTGTATGTATAACATCTACTAGTACTTTCGAAAAGACACAATCCTTATCCACCTCCATTGCTTTATAGGGATACTTCTTATACTTCGGCCTTGGTTTCTTTGTAACATCAATTAGCATGGGGGTGGCCATTTTTAACATGGAAAACCTTGTTAAGGGAAAAACCATGGGGTGACTAACCCAAGATTGTATTCTTTGTTAAAAGAATAAGAAGTACAAAATGGCACTTGCCAATTAGGGCTCACTGCCCGAGCACACTGCTCACAAGAGGCACACTGCCTACAAGAGATGCACTGTCTACAAAACTTATAGAAGGTAACCAAGTGTTTGAATTGATGAGAGGCATCTACAAATTCTAGAGTTCAGTTCCGGTTAGGCACAATATATTGATCTGATGCACTTCATTCTTCCTCTGCTCTAGTGTTGCTGCTCTGTCACATACCGGATTTGTATTACTGCTTCCTCACTTATCTTTGCCTTTCTTCATGCTTTATTTTATCATATTTGTACACACACACACCTTCATACTGGAATCCATTTGGTATATATATCTGCACCAAGGATTTCAACAACTTTCTAGTCGGAAACCAGAATACTCAAGATATTTACAAATTACTGATCTGTCAGCTAAATCCATGCTTGATTTGTGATGCGTATCAAAAACATAGGCATTGAAGTCATCAATCATGTCGGCCAACAATGTATGATCCCTCAAATATCTTGATCAACATCAATTACTCATCTGGATTGAAGTTTGATACTCTGTTGGTCAGTTCTTCCTTAGTCTGCTCTGCCTGTTTGGGACCCAATACTCAGATGCTCATATTTTTTCCATGTTTTATCACCAGAGGCTAAATCTCTGGAATATAGTAGTCACGATACTCCTCTTGACTTGTCCAAGTCCACAACTTTCTGGGTTACACCATCTGAGAGATCCGGACCTGATGGTCAGACCTTGTTGCATGCTCTGTTCTTGTTCACCAGACCAAAACAATCTTCAATCTGACTTCTAGTATAGGCATACTATGTGTTGTGGATGTGTGGGATAGACTTTGTTGCCATCAATGACAACACTCATGAAGCCACATAGTGTCTCTTGCCAACAATCTCCCCCTTTGGCATTGATGGCAACACTTAGTGAAAAATGACTAAGTGTCGCAGCAAACTCCCCCTTGGCTGATGCTCTGTCTTATACACTATTTTACTAGAGCTCCCCCTTAGCTAGATTCCACATTTTTCACTACTCCTCACTCCCCCTTTGACATCAATGGCAAAGGGTGGAATCTGCACACCAAAATTTGCAAAAATTAACCTATACATAGCCGCATAAGTATGTATATACATGTTATACTTACATATACTTGAGTATATCCGCAAAAGTGGCCTTCAACTGTACAAACTCTGTGGCCCAGCTCTGCTTCATCCTATCTGATGCAGAGGGGAAAAACTCCCTTTCAAATCTACAACAAATACCAACACAAAAGCCTATGCAAGAAGGCTAGAAATGAAGTGAAACAACAGAAAATGGAAGAATCTGTAACACTTATTTTATTTCAATAAAAAAAATTCATTACATAAACATGAAACTTTTGAGCTTCCTGGAATCATACATGCAACACCTGCAACAAATAAATTTTCAGCATCCTCAACTCATTTCCCAACATCTGGGTCTCTCCTTCATTTTTTCTTCCCCCAGCTCCAATAAAAACCCGTCATTTATTCCTTTTTCCCGCGCCCTCATTTCTTAGAATTTATTAAAATGGTTTCTAGGTTTCATGGATCTCCTTCCCATCTTTCCATAACATATTTAATTTATTAATTTGGATAAGATATGAGAAAGTTATGCTTGTTTTACCAAGACTGAGTCTCATTATTACGACCCCCCATTTTTGGAGTAACAAATTTTGGAATTACTAAAATAAAATTTGGGAGTTAAGTCCACCAACCTAGGCCATAAAGACCACTTACAAGATTCCTTACAATATGATGGTTACAATAATAAGTGCCATTAATTCCATGATTCTTGGCAGCCCCATTTATGACAAAATAAGTCAAATCCCACCAAATTACATTTACAATTTCACCCAAGGGAAATTACATTTGTTGCAAATTAAATTATAATTTTCTCAAAGCTCCACCATTATTGAAAAAAAACCAAACAACTAAAAATTAAAATATTTTGATGATGTAAGATTGCTAATTTGCCATGGATGCTCATGCATCAGACTCCCAGAGAAAAGAAAATTCAAGTCCTCTTGAATGCAAGTCAACTCTTTCTTCCTGGTCCTCCAATTCTTCTACAAGTTGTCCTTCATCTTTGAAACTATTCCTGGGTCCTTCTTCCTCTTCTTTTTCTTATGCCATCTCTTATTCAACATTCTCTCAACTTCTAGACTCCAAAATTCCATTTCTTGTGTATATACCTCAGTAATATCATCTATGTCTTCACTGGCAGCATATTCATCTGAAAAGGAAATCATTTCCTTAAGCGTTTTGGCAACATCTTCTTCACCATCATCTTCATACATTGTAGGCACTTCTTCTTGTTCTTTATAACCTGCACATACATAATCCAATGAAATATTAGAAATAAAATATTGAGACCTTGAGGTCTCCTCCATGCTTCCTTGCACCATGCACTCTACTTCAACCTTGTCCTCCAATGGTTTCCTTTGATGAACAACATCTTCTAATTCCTCCATCATAGTTATTAATTTCTTAGGACTTTCATATACAAAGTAGTATTCCTCTTTGTCCAAACTTGTCATCTCCTTCCAAAGGATTTGACCAATCTCTTGTTGCTGCACTTCAGGGCTACATTCAATTTGTCTTACTGCTGCAACTTCCTCTTCCATAACTATTCTCTGTTTTCTTCTTTGAACTATCTTCTTAATAGGCAATGATACCTTCTTTTTTATTGTCAAGTGCCAACTGAGTGCTCTTTTGAGCAACTGCTCCATCTCATCTTCCATCCTTCTGCTCATCTCTTCCATAGCTTGCCTTAGTTCTCTTATCTCTTTCTCAACCTCTATTTGCCTCATATTTTCCTCTTTCCTCTTCCTCTCTTTTTCTTCTTTCTTCTTCTTTTGTGAACCCCCAGCCTACAAGTACTTTCTAAACAAATCCATCTTTCCTCTAGCAAGTCTCTCCTTGCTTCTGTTTATCTTTGCCTCACCTAGGTCTCTTCTTTTTTTTCTCTACCTAGTCTTTTGGCAACCAGGTTCTCTCTTCAACCTGCACAAACACAAACACACAAATACCAAACTCTCTTGCCCAGACCTTCTGAGTTCTAATACCAATTGATGCAAAGGGAAAAAACTCCCTTTCAAATCTACAACAAATACCAACACAAAAGCCTATGCAAGAAGGCTAGAAATGAAGTGAAACAACAGAAAATAGAAGAGAAATCTGCAACACTTATCTTATTTCAATAAAAAAAATTTATTACATAAACATGAAGCTTCTGAGCTTCCTGAAATCATACATGCAACACCTGCAACAAATAAATTTTCAGCATCCTCAACTCATTTCCCAACATCTGGGTCTCTCCTTCAATTTTTCTTACCCCAGTTCCAATAAAAACTTGTCACTTATTCCTTTTCCCACGCCCTCATTTCTCAGAATTTATTAAAATAGTTTCTGGGTTTCATGCCTCTCCTTCCCGTCTTTCCAGAACATATTTAATTTCTTAATTTGAATAAGATACAAGAAAGTTATTCTTATTTTACCAAGACTGGGTCTCATTATTACGACCCCCCATTTTTGGAGTAACAAATTTTGGAATTACTAAAATAAAATTTGGGAGTTAAGTCCACCAACCTGGGCCATAAAGACCACTTACAAGATTCCTTACAATATGATGGTTACAATAATAAGTGCCATTAATTTCATGATTCTTGGCAGCCCTATTTATGACAAAATCAGTCAAATCCCACCAAATTACATTTACAATTTCACCCAAGGGAAATTACATTTGTTGCAAATTAAAATATAATTTTCTCAAAGCTCCACCATTATTGAAAAAAACCAAACAACTAAAAATAAAAATATTTTGATGATGCAAGATTGCTAATTTGCCATGGATGCTCCTACATCACTTTCCAAAATGGAGATGTGACCACTCAACAAAAATGCATATGCTTCTGCCCTTCTTAAGTCTATCGGATCACTAGTCCGGGCTGAGGTTTGGGCATCTGTTAAGGCTTCATGCATTGCCTCTAACTTAGGGATAATTATCCCTCTGAGTTCACTCATCCTGTTTATTATATTCTTCTTTTCTTTGTCCAGCCTCTTTATTTCATTATAATGGCAATAGCCTGGCATTCTTGATTCATTATGGATGTAGTGAGGGGATCAAAATTTCGAGATAAACTTGATAGTTTACCTTCTTGTTCTTTCACCTTCTTTTCAATATCCTCTGTCACTTTAGACCAAGATAGACAAAATTTGTACATGTCCCCACCATCTTTAAGAGCATTTTCAAGGCTCTTTATCCCAATATCTAGGGTCCTCCTATCATTAGCAATGAGTCCATGTACTTCAATGAACCTTTTTCCCAAAAACTCTTTTCGGACCTTTTCTTCAGCCGATTTCTCTAAGAATCAAAATGAGTGCTAACAGAGTTTACCAGAGATTTCAAGCTACCGGATGGAGAGGCTGAAGGATCCTTTTGAAAGGATGGCATGATCTTCTCCAGCATCCCGGATGCAATCTCTAACAGCTCACAGTCTTCCATGTGAGATTTCAGAAGTTTTTCTTTTGCTTTAGCTTGGGCAAAAGATGTTATTTTCATTGTCTGGACCAGAAAGAGGGAATCAAAATTTAGTGGTCCTTGGAATAGTTTCGGTTCATCTATCTCCATCATTTCTTTGTTCAAGAAGTTCTTTACTGCCTCTACAGTGTCTCTTGCCAGTGACTAAGTTTTCTTTTCTTTTGGGATCTCAGAACTGTCATCAGAGATCTTCTCTGTTTGTTCTTCTTCTTTTCCCTTTACCTCCTCTTCTTGACTCACTTTCTCCTCTTTTCTTCCTTCTCCTTCAGTTCCTAGATCTGGAATGTCTGCAGTGGGATCTGAAGGAGAGATGTTAACTTCTTCATGAACTTCCTCTTCCGAAAAAAAGGAATCCAAGTCCTTAGACTTCTCTTCATCTACCTCTTTTGACCCTTCTACATTTTTGTCAGTAGATTCTTCATTTGATGCATTTAATCCTTCAACATCCATGGTAGAAGGTTCTTCATCTATTTCCTTTATAATAGGAAGATTGAATCTTTTGAAGGCTTTCCGGAGGATGTCTTCTGTTTCTCTTGCTACTTGATCAGTTTCTCCAAGCATAAGTTTGTTCATTCTTGCTTTGCTCCAGAATTCATCCTTACAGTCCTTAAAGATCATGTTCATTTGCATTGGAGTAATAGAAGGATAGAGCTAGATTGCAATCTATTCTTGGATCTCCAAGTCTTTTATCTTTGCATTCTCTTTTCTAAGTTCAAGTACCTTCTCTAGAATTTTGAGAATTAATAAAATAATTCCAATGAATGCTTTATTATAAATATTCAGATACCTGACTGTAGCTTCTTCCAAGATCCTCTTGTCAATATCACTATATTCATCATAGAATTCTATGACTGGTTGCAGGTTCCCATCCACAGTGACTGCCTTGATGATATCATCAATGGAAAGAGTGGGCTTTTCAACAAATTCTTTTGCCTCTTCTTCTTTGTTTTTACCGACAGAGGATTCCCCAGATGTTTTCTTCTTCTTCTTCATTTTCTTAATTTCCTCGTCAGATTTTGTTTCTTCATCATCCTTGTGACTTGTGTAAGACCTTGTGGCTTTTGTTTTCATTCTCTTTTCTCCCTTTCCGGATGTCTTGACTTCCGGTTTGGTGGCTCTTGAGCTCTTAGGAGTGGCAGGTGCAGAGCTCTTGGAGGATCTAGTCCGGGAGGAGGCTTGTACCAGAACACTTCCTTTTTCTACTTCTTGTTTCTCTTTCTCATCTCTTTCTATTTTCTCTCGATTTGCATCAACTGCCTCTTTTGATATGCCATATCTTTTGGCAAATTCCTCTACTTCCCCTCTAACTTTCCTTTTTATCTCCGGTTGTCTCAGCGCAACATGTATCTTTACACTTAATTCTTGAAATATTCCAAACCTTTCTGCCTCAGGGTCCTTTTGCTAGCTCAACAGGTGTTGAACGTGTAGCTCCAAGATTTTCTCATCTACTTCGTAACCCATTGGAATTATCCACACTATTCTGGGCTCAACTGCCTCCATTAGGCATTGATCAATGTCAACCATGAAGCACACTGTATCCTTGTATTTTTCAACTATGTATTGAGGAATTCTTTCTCTAGCCTACATCATGCTCTGAAAGTTCTTGAAATAACCACAGAGAGCTGTGTTTTGGGCTTGAGCATCACCAAGTCCATACATATAATCTCTGATCTGTATGGCAACCGGTCTGTCATTTTTCCATACCCAACCACTTGATCTGGGTAGCTCATTCATATAGTAAAAGAACAGACATAGTATTAGACAGCCGTATTTGAAGGAATTCTTCTTATCCTTTTTGATTTTTTACAAGTTTTCTAATAGTTGATTCAGGAGAAGGTCACATAGATCATAATCTGCATTTTCCCTTAACATCTGATATGTTGTATATATTGTAGTCCCAGACGCAGAGTTCTCCCTGCTAGAATGATAGATCTTATATCCAATTATCAATAAAGCAAATTTGACATCTGGATCTGTGATGTCATCAATTATCATTGCTCTTTTGTCTAACTTAGATCTAGTGGCTTCAGTTACTATTTGGTTCTTGACATATTTTAATGCAAGTAGCCCAACGGATGAATGCAGTCCAATTACTGCCCTAATAGCATCTTTTGTTATCTTGAAGGGCTTCATTAACCAAATGAAATTGTCATATATTCTACTAAGAACATATCAGACCCAATCATCTTCTGCAAAACAGGGAAAGTGGATGCAATGTCCAAAGTGCTTATCCCGGAGGGCCTTGTATTGAGCTTTGAGTTGAAAACTTTCATCTATTAACTGTTTATGATAGATGTCCATAAGTTACGCTCCAACATACAAGGTTGTTCCTAGGAGTGCCCTGTGGTGCCCAACCCCTTTATATTAATAAGAAGGGAGAAACTGCTTAAACCACTTAAATGGCGGGAAACTCCCACTCCTGCGAGAAACTTTGCCTTTGTTCCTGTCGCTGCTGGGTCTTCGGGCTGCTGGGTCTCAATCTGGGAATGAAGAAAGGGCTGGGTCTCGATCTCGATATGGAAGGAATGCTCATTCTGGAATAGGCTCTGCTCCTTCCTTTGCTACAAGAACTGCTGCTGGTATATATGTAGAGAGTACTGGATC
The DNA here is from genome assembly GCA_027924645.1 of Cunninghamia lanceolata. NCBI lineage: Eukaryota > Viridiplantae > Streptophyta > Pinopsida > Cupressales > Cupressaceae > Cunninghamia > Cunninghamia lanceolata. Next base: position 4,208,160 of record BSBN01000942.1, read on the forward strand.
TACTGCTTATACCGCTACTTAAACTACTGCTGCCTCCCCTGTCTTTGCTACAGGTGCTTCAAATGGATCCGAAGCTAGAACTAGAGAATCGTAGACTAATGCTATGGATCTTGATCTGGACCTAGCACTACGACTGGCTATGGCTTAGGATGGCTTTCGAGAAGGCGAGAACGGATCAACTATATTTACTACACCTGCCTTTGCCTTTGCTGGTGCCTCCAACTCACCTATTAATGCCTCTACCCCAATTGCTTTTACAACTCGGTCAATGAGATATGCTGTCCCTAGGTTCCAATCTTGATCCGCTACTCTTATTGCTCTCATCTATTCATCTTCTATGTGCAATACCCCATGCAGAATGCTAGAAAAAGTGCCTAAAGGATCAACTTCTAGGGATTTGTAGGGGTGTTTCTTGAATTTTGGGCGCGGCCTATCAGTGATCTTAACAACCATTGGAGTAGCCATTTTTGCAAAAGATTTAGAGAGAGATATTCAGAATGGAAGTACCTTTTTACGCTTTAGGGTTCAAAATAAGAGTCAGAACAAATCGCTGGTTGAATTGGATTTTGCAGCTGATCTTTGAGAGAGTTGTAGAAACTTGATGCAGAGCTCTTCCTTTCTTCTTCTCGAATGCAAATGTGCAAATGATGAGTGAAAAGAATCCTTTTATTCTTTCACAAACCCTAATTTCCTTTTGCAATAAATGCACAACTTAAGTTATCTGGTTTCCTTGTTCTAAGAGAGATCTTTTTGAATCACTGTGTTGCACTTAAAATCATTTTTAGTGATAATTGACAATGTAACTTCTTTCCTCCAATCATACCATGGATCCGCAGATCAAGATATTTCAATTTTGAATCATATCGGATCTGTCTATGAAAATCCTGCTTTACCGGATGGCTGTCAAACCGGATTAATTTTGCATGATTAAACTCTTACAAAATGCCATCATGTGGATCTTTGATATTTTTACCAAGGGTTATTTGGATATTTTTCTGAGAACCCTTTAATCTGTAACATTCCATGTACTGAATTTAGGCACCAATTGACTGGCTGGGGGAATTTATTTTTCTTTGTGACTCCCCCTGAGCCAAAGCTCATCTGTTTAATTTCTGCAAGGAATATCAGCACTGGATTTCAGTACGGATCCATCCCCAACATTTTCTGTACTCTTCTTCACCCAAATCTTGCTCATCTCCCTTTGAACTTCATCCACATTCACTTGGCCTTTTCCCTTATCTTATTTTTTATTATGATGCACCGGACCCTTTTTATCCTAATTTTTACTTCTGCAGAATTTGGCAATATGACCGGATCTATTGCAATTGTAACAAACATTTCTTTGCATATTTGACTGATATCCTCTTGATCTACATTGATTAGCTCTATGTCCCATTCTATTGCATGCAAAGCATCTACCATTGAATGAATTATTTATTTGCATATTTCTACATTCATGAGATTTGTGACCATACCTTTTGCAGTTGAAACATTGTCCAGAGAAAGATGGATTGGTCTAATTCATTCTCCTTCTGCACTAAGTTGCTTTATGACCGAAGTTGTTGCAATTGAAGCAGTATCCATTGAAGGATGGATATCTTTGAGCATTTGGTTGCCTTACTGAAGGTCTTCTAGGTCTGTTTCTTTGATTTTCTGATCCAAAGTTCTTATGACCGGATTCGGAGCTTTCACCTTTCTCATATCCCAGGCCACGCTTGTAATCTACCCTCTTTTGGCTTTCAAGGAAAACTTCAAGTTGAGCTGAGCTTATCTTGAATTTCTCTTTGTATTCATTTGTTGTTTACAAATCTTGTTTGAGAGTGTCTATCTAATTCTCAAGTTGTTCTTCATTATCTCTAGCTTCTTCAAGATCAGATTCAAGATGCCTGATTATTATGTCCATTTTGTGGCAGTCCTCTATTTTCTCCTTGAGGGATTGTTTTAGATTATCTTCAATTTTCCTTTTGTCTTCAATTTCTTGGGTGAATCTCATAACCCATGATTCCATCTCATACCTTACCATAATGACTTCTTTTGATAGCTTCTCACATAGCTTGTTTTTCTCATTCAGATCTTCATTAGTATCATTGGCTTCACTCTGACTTGCTAATTTTTGAAGTAGTTCCTTTCTCTTTTTCACAGAGATACTCAATTTTTATTTTAGCTCATTTATGAAATCATCAGCATGTTTGAGTCTTTCTCTCAAGTTATTGACTTCAGTGTGAGATTGTTCAAGATCATCTAGGGCAGACTGAAGTTGTTCCTTCATACCATACATATCCATTGAGATTCCCAGATCTTCCTCAAGCTGTTAGGCTCTATTTAGAGGAACTTAGCTCTGATACTAATTGTTGGAAACAAGGTAGATAACTGAGAGGGGGGGTGAATTAGTTATCTCTATTATCTTAAGTTTCTTCTCTTCTTTTATAATTTGTGCAGCATCAAACCATATAAGCATATATAAACATGAGAACAGAAATAAAGTTAACACACATAACACAAGGATTTTAACGTGGAAAACCCTGTTAAGGGAAAAACCACGGGGTGACTAACCCAAGATTGTATTCTCTATTAAAAGAATAAGAAGTACAAAATGGTACTTGCCAATTAGGGCTCACTGCCTGAGCACACTACTCACAAGAGGTACATTGCCTACAAGAGACTCACTATCTACAGAACTTACAGAAGGTAACTAGGTGTTTGAACTGATGAGAGGCATCTACAAATGCTAGAGTTCAGTTCTAGTTAGGCACAATATATTGATCTGATGCACTTCATTCTTCCTCTACTCTAGTGCTGCTGCTCTGTCACATACCGGATTTGTATTGCTACTTCCTCACTTATCTCTACCTTTCTTCGCGCTTTATTTTATCATATTTGTACACACACACCTTCATACTGGAATCCATCTGGTATATATATTCGCACCAAGGATTTCAACAACTTTCTATTCGGCAACCGGAATACTCAAGATATTTACAAATTACTGATCTGTCGGCTGAATCCATGCTTGATTTGTGATGCGTATCAAAAACATAGGCATTGAAGTCATCAATCATGTCGGCCAACAATGTATAATCCCTCAAATAGCTCGATCAACATCAACTACTCATCTGGATTGAAGTCTGATACTCTGTCAATCAGTTCTTCCTTAGTCTGCTTTGCCTGTCTGGGACCCAATACTCAGATGCTCATATCTTTTCCATGTTTTATCACCAGAGGCTAAATCTCTGGAATATAGTAGTCATGATACTCCTCTTGACTTGTCCAAGTCCGTAACTTTCTAGGTTACACCATTTGAGAGATCCGGACCTGACTGTCAGACCTTGTTGCATGCTCTGTTCTTGTTCACCAGACCAAAACAATATTCAATCTGACTTCTGGTATAGGCATACTATGTGTTGCGGATGTGTGGGATAGACTTTGTTGCCATCAATGACAACACTCATGAAGCCACACAGTGTCTCTTGCCAACAGTTAAGACTACAGTCCCGCTGAGGCTGGTTACACCCTCTTTTACTTTTCTTGTCATCAAAACATCTATTAAAATCTAGGGACATGTCTGTGAGATCATTGAACACATCAATAGTCACATTGTCAACATCTTGGAACTGATTAGAAGGGGAGATACACTGGCTAGGATCAACATGGTCTTCTTGGGGTTGAAAATAAGCATTATTAGACTACCAAGAAGACTAAGCAAGGGTTGGTGGGAGGTAAGCATTGTAAGGATGCTAATATTCTACTGAAATTGAGCTATACGACATAGAAATAGAGGTATCTTGGGCCTAAAATGGCTGATATAGAGGCCAACGACATGTATTTTGACAAGATGGAGGGGAATAAGCATCATGAGGGTGTTGATATTCAAAGCTTCCATAATAGTTTAACATAATATAGCATGAAAAAAATGGAAATCATTCAAACAATATGTCAAAAAAAGTAAATAGATCTGCCCATTTGAGAAACAGGCTCATACCAGGGAGTCACCGGGTGATTGAAAACCTTCTGAAAGCAATTTGGACTGGGAGTATCACCAAATCCTAATTTTTGAAGTTCCTTAAGCCCTTAAACTAGTTGCACCAATAGATTTACTTAGAAGAGTCACCATGGTGCTGATTGAATGCTTTCATAGCTGCCCATGAACTAAGAACAACACCAAACCTTCTCAGTTCAGCTCACACTTAGAGAAAAGGGTCCCATCGGGCATTTGCCAAAAACTATTGTCACTTGGATTTGCACCCTGTGTTGAAGCCTGTTTGCTGCAATGTAATCCAGTGAAACATGGGAGTGATTTCGAGGTGTGGGACCTTGCAAATGAAATCAAACCTCCAGAGAAGGTTGGTTCCTCTTTCTAAATATGAGATTCAGAGAAATCTATAAGACTATACCTAATCTAACACCACTAGGAAAAGGGAAGAAGGAGAGAATTGAAAGGGAAAGGTGATACACCAGGTTTAATGTGTTTGGCTCTTAGACTAACCATTCATGCATAGAATAATATCAAACAATAGACATGCATACACAACTCAAAAACTATCTGCAGAGGTAAAAAAATCTAATTAAAACCCACCAGGAAAGAAACATTCACAAAATGGAGATTCAAACACCCATGCTACACAGAGCAAAAATGGTATGAGAAGGTAAAATCTATTGTTTATTTATCATGGACACAAGATTACAGTTGATACAAGATGTGGCTTTTTTAAGACCAACAGCCAACAACAATACATCTGATTTACATGTATATATAGCATTTCATATATTAACCCAAGTCACCCACTACAATAAATTTGCCCATGGGCATGTTAGAAGATATTTCTACAAAAGGAATGTCTATGTACATCTGTTCTACAAAACATAAATGTAGAAAATATCTTGATCTAATATGCAACAATTAATACACAAATATCTGAAGATGAAGTAGCTGAGAAATATCTATTGCATTGAAGATTAGTAGCTGACTCATTCACCTGCACAATAAATGCACAACAACCACTTCCAGCTGGTGTTGATCTGATCATACAATAATGGCAACTAGAGAAGATAGATGTTTCAAAATATAATGTGCGCTAAAATTTCCTTTATAAAGCCTTATATCACTTTAAAATATTCTAAATTACTACATTATATTACATCACATGCTTTATTTTCATTGATTTTATTTTACTTTAATTCTGACCTTTATTTTGCCTTATCGACAAAATCTGTCCATCGCGAACCATTTTTGTCTCTACTTTTTCTTTTTTATTGCTTTTTGCCTTTAGTCAACAAAATTCCACTTTCATAAACCACTTTGTCTTCCACTTTTCCTTCATCTTCCTTTCTTCCCTTAGTTGATGAAATCTCCATTTGTTGAACCATTGCATTAGTCGATGACTTATCTCTTTTCATTCTTTTCTTCCTTACATTTGTTCTCTTCTTAGTCGGTAATTTTGTCGATTGGCGAACTTAACGTTCGCTGAACTAAACATTCATCAACAAAGGCTTCTCTTGTCTTTGCTTTTGCCTCTCTAAAGAAAGCCTTCCCTTCAATTGGTGAACCACTTGGTTCGCCAACTCTAAAATTTGCCGACTAAGGCTGAAAAGACTAAGGCAAAGTTTGTAGAAAATTTTCAATTTTTCAAGGGGTTTTAACCTTAGGGATCTCGGGGATTTTTTACAAGGAAAAGACTAGATTTAAAGAACACATAGGTAATTAACCAATTTTGACAAGATAATCAACATTTTTAAAACTGGGATATTTGACGCTGGGAAGGGGAAAATAGGTCAACATTTACTTATTTCTCTTTTGGAAGGCTTTCCTAGCCATTAAGTGTTATCCGCTTATAAGATGCTCATAGTTTCTTTATGTTACACTATAACACATCACTTATGATACATTTTGATGAATCTATCTCGTTATCTCCTTTCATTCCAGAGATTGGTGGTAATGCTTCAATCTTGCTCCATTGACAAACCCTACTGATAATTTTCCGTTCATGTCCCTTAATTTGACTGCTACAGATTTTGCAATTTCATCTATACAATAGGGTCCTAACCATCTTACTTTCAACTTTCCCTGTTTCTTAAATCTATTGTCATACAAAAGTACTAAGTCACCTTCTTTGAAAAATTTCCAACCACAAATTTATGTCATGCCAGGCCTTCTACCGCATCCTTTCTAGGTTCAAATTGTATGCTACAATCAGTCTATTCTGATCTAATTTTTTAGTTCTTCAATTCTTTCAACTAAAGACTCATCCTCTGTTAACCACAAAGTTAGTGCGGTATGAAAATTTGGAAGTATGAAGTTCATCAGTACCGTAGCATCCATTCCATATACTAGTTCAAAGGGTGTGAACTTTGTTGTCCTTTTGTACATTGTGTGGTAGGCCCAAAGTATTGCAAGTACTTTTAGGTCCCAATCAACTCTATTACCATCACACATTTTAGTCAATGTTGTCCCTATTATCTTGTTTAAGGATTCACTCACTCTGTTTTCTTGCAGGTGATAGGGTGAGCTCTTATTGTGTGTTATCATAAAAGTCGGTAATAGTTCCGCAATCATGTTGTTGACAAAGTGTTTTCCATGATCACTTGTTATGCTTAAAGGACATCCAAATCTCATTATTATATTCTCATATAAAAACTTTGTGGCAATTTTTGCAGTGTAGTTTTTAGTCGGTTCAGCTTCTACCCATTTGGTTAGGTATTCAATGCTTGTAATGATAACTCTTGCTTTAGAATGTTTAGCAGGGGGTCTATGGGCCTAATAAAGTCAATTACCCATTTCTCAAATGGGAGTTGAGCTAGGATTGGTTTCAACGGCATCTCATCCCTTGTGGTTAGTTTTTCTATGCATTAGCAGATATCACAGTGTTTGGTATATCTCTTTGCATCCTTGTATAATGTAGGCCACCACAGTCCATCCAATTTAATTTTTCTTGTGGTGATTTCTCCTAAATTATGGCCTCTTGCTACTCCATGTGCTTCACTCAATATAGATTATCTTTCATGCTCATATACTACCGTTCTTATGACATCATCCTTTCCTATGATATGTAACTCTCCCTCTATTAATGTGTAAGGTAAAGCCTTCCGCATTAAGGTTTGGTTCTCTTGTGGTGTCATATTTTCTGGAAATTCACCTGTAGAAAGTAAGATTGCTATGTCATGTAGTTCTTTCAGTACCGCAATTGTTCTAAATAGATTTGCACTAGGGAGGTCTTCCTCCTGACTATTAGGTTCATCCCCTGTCTCAGTCCTAGATAAGTATTTCAGTCCCTGATTGTGCTTTCCTAGTTTTACCATTATCTTAAAGTCAAATTCTTGAAATAAGAGTAGCCAACGATAGATTCTTCCATGAGTGACTAGTTTGTTCAATCGATATTTTAATGGCTCATGATCTGTATAGAAGATGAATGGTGTTGATAATAGATAATGTCTGAATTTCTGTAATGCATAGACCATTGCTAGGGCTTCTCTCTGTTGTAGTATAGTTCTTTTCAGCTTTTGATAATTTCCTACTAGAAAATGCTATAAAGTGGTTTTTTGTTCCTTTTGGTTGAGCTAGTACCGCACCTATTGCTATGTTTTATGCATCCACATGTACATGGAATGGTATATTCCAATCAAGAAATATCAGTATCAGTGCCTCTGTAATCTTTTGTTTCAGATTGTCAAAAGAAAATTGGCATTGGTATGTCCATTCAATGTTTCTACCACTCTTCTTCTTCAAGAGTTTTTCCAGAGGTGTTGCTACTGCCGCATATCCTCTAATAAACTTGCGGTGATATATAGCATAACCCAAGAAAGTTTTTACTCCTGTTGTAGTCTTAGGTGCTGGTAGTGTGAGAATTAATGTCACTTTAAGAGGATCTACCATTAAGCCTTCCTTACAGATAATATGACCTAGTAGGGTCCCAAAGGGTACCGTAAACATACATTTCTTCAAGTTTAATGATATTTGTAGGCTTCTACACTTGTTTAGCATCATTCTTAGGTTTTGTACATGATCTTTTACCAACCCATACACTGTCTAATCATCTAGGTACACTTCCAAGAAATCATGTATGAATTCCTTAAATGCATTCACCATTATCCTGTTGAATATTGCAGGTGCATTTTTCAACCCAAAAGGCATCACTGTATACATAAATGATCCAAACTCCAATATAAAAGTAGTTTTAGGCTAGTCTTCTTCTCTTATCTTTACCTAATGGTATTCAGAAAACCCATTAGTGAATGAATATATATCTCTCCCTACAACTCATTCTAGTATCTCCTCAGTGAATGGTGTGGGAAATGGGTCATGTATGCAGGCTTTGTTTAGTTCCCTAAAAACAACACATATTCTCACTTCACCGGTCTTCTTTTTCTGTACTACCATTGTACTAATCCAATATGCATCTTCAACAAGTTTGATTATACCTACTGCTAACATCTTATCCAGTTCAACTTTCACTCTTTTCTTCATGTTTGGATTCAATCTATAATTATATGGTATTTTCTTTACAGGATTAACTCCTTCCTTCAATTGAATCTTCATTACTCCTACCTCTTCCTTAATACCCTTCATGTCTATAAATGTCCTAGGAAATAGGTCTTCAAATTCTGATAGTATCTCAACTATTTGTGCTACACTTTGTCATCCCAATAATCACCTATCTTTGCCATCTTAGGGTCACCTTCTTTCGCTATGTTTCCTCCTTAAATTTTCTAGGTTTATTGTAATATTGCTCCTTTGGTTTTGTTGGTAATTATAATTCTCTTTCTCCTTCCTAGACTTCTATTTCTAAGTCATTTATATCTTCATCATCTCCTTGTGTGTTTTTAAAGCATCTATATCTGGTATGATTTGTTTCTTTGTCCATCCACTCTATTAGTTTCCATATCCCATATGTTCTAGGTGGAGGTAAACTTTGTTCTGATGTTTCTTGTTCCTTCTCTGAGGTTTATTTAAAGATTATTTCTTTCATTTTTAGTAGTGTGGTGTGGATGTGTCTATCTGGACTGTAAAATGAAAATGTATGTAGAAAATCTTGTTGTATTTCATCCCAATCTCTCGTTTCTCTTCTTCTTTCCTGGTTTATATACCAGGTCTACACTACCGGTGACAATGCCCAATAAAATAGATGAACATATAATCTAGTGGCATACTCATTTGTGCCCTTCCATGCCATTGTGCATATGTCTAAATGGTCCTGCGGTGGAATCTGGCCTAAGTACTTAGGTATAATTTCATACTCCCCTTCTTCCGGAAGTATATGATCTTTATGAGGATTTTGAATAATGGCCAATGTTTTATTGTGTCTTTGTGTGTATTCCACCAATTTACATCATTACATATTAGTGTATGTTGTATGGCCTCTAGTCTTATATGCTCATCTGTGAAAGTTTTCTCTGTTTCTATCAAGTATGTATGCAGGGCTCTTACTCCTAAAAATTTTGGCAATTTGATATGTGAAATTCCTTTCATAATGTGCTTTAATCTTTGAGATTTCAGGGATATATCCTCATTTCAGTCATTTGAGTTACCGCATGTGTTGTACAGTGTATTGTTATTCAATGTAGTGATTTGTGGTACGTTTTCCTTTTTAGTTTGTATCATGAATATCCTACGAAAGCCTGTCATCCTCTAGGTTTTCAATTCCAATTCATCATTTAACCATGCTTCCAATATTTCCTCACTATTAGTACTATAGTTGTCATCTTATATTCCTATTTCTCCTTCTAAATTTGGTTCTTTTGATGTGTTGTCTCGGGGTAGTTTAGATATTGAAAAAGGTTTTTAGGATCCTCATCACTCCATTCTCCATAGTTGGTTTCTTCGGTGTAATCTTCTTCCATGTCGACCCCTAATGGTATATGTATTATTTTGTTGTCATTAGCAAAATCTATTTCCCCCTTGCAGGAATCTACAATGCCATTTGCAATTACAAACCACTATAACCCTAGTAGTGTATTAAATGAATCAAAGGGTTCTTTTATTTCCACCACTTCAAAGTCTATCACTTGTTTAATACCCATTATGTTTACTTCAACTTCTTTCCAAGTTCCTAGTGTTCCCATGTTTTATCCATCTACTAGACTAATGTTATAGGGGGTTTCACTCATCTTAGGTCTTCCTAACTGTTCTGACACTCTCTTAGGTAACATATTCACATCTGTGCCTAGATCCACCATAACATTTTTAATTTTTTTGTGGTTTACATATGCATCAATAATTAAGGGTTTAGTCTTCCATTGTCTGTCTATTTTACCCATTTTCTAGATTTGCATTTTATTTGCTTATTGTTTGTTCTAGTATTTACAGAATTGTTTCAGTTTATCAATTAGGTTGTGTTGTTGCATTAGATTTGTCAATTGTTTGAGTGTTGCAATTTCACCTTAAGTAAAGAATTGGGTGTGTTGTTTTTGTTTCTCTTGTTCCTTGGTTATAATTTGTTTAGATTTCTCTATAATTGCAACGTGTTGAGTTTTATTAGGGAAGATAGTTTCTTCTTCTTCAATATCCTCTTCTTCACTTCTAATGTTTTGGGGGTTTGCGGTATTTGTGCCATGTCTAGTAACTACCATTGCTTTAGTCTTTCCTTTGTTCTTCTTTTGTTTTGTTTGTTTATAGTTTGATTTATTATAATCATCTTCCTCCAAATTTTTAGTGTAAGAGGTGTTAGTTTTATAGTTAGCTTCCTTCTGGCAACTTCTAGCTGCCTACAGTTGTTCCTTTGGAATCTTCCTAATTATGCAAGCACCTTTTTGTGAGTTAAACCCTTGTAATTCATCATTTTTCAACTGTTGCGATGCATTTATGAAGTACTGTTGAGCCTTATCACATGAAAATAGGTCATGGTCTGTATTACTACAAAATGTACATTATTTCCTTCTTTCTCCCCAACATTCATTAGTGAAGTGGCCTGGTTTACCACATTTAAATCATGTTGCATCCTCTCTCCTTCTTCCTCTACCATGGCCTCTTCCTCCTTTGTATCCATTATACTGGCCTCTTTCTTCATTACTATAATTATTCATGTATGGTGCAAGATTAGGATTTGTATTTACGCCGAGAGGCATAACTACAGTGGGAGCAAGGGGTGGACTGCAATGGCATAAGCATGTTAACAAAAACTATTAAAGAGTTGACATATAAAAATAATTACACCGAAAGGAGTTATCCAGTGGCATTAAGGGGATGACTCTGACCATGTACATAAAATAAAATAGAGTCGACATAATTTTTTTTAAATAACTAGACATATTTTTTTAAATAATTATAAATATATAGCTGACATAGTTTTATTAAATCAATGAACATAAAAATAAAACTAATAAAATAATGTGTATAAATATAAGTAATACTCAAACATAAATTTGAGAAAAATCAAATCAAATAAAAAAAGAGCAAATTCAATTTTGGGAAAGAAGTTTAATCGATAAGGAGATAAGTTTAATTGGTAAGGATAGCCTTTTTTTTTGTTTTTTTCTTGCAAAATGAATTTATGAAGTGATGCAATGATGTTGCTATCAAAGGTTAGATTAGGCATTGTGTATTATTTACTCTTATTCTATTTACATGCAGATTAGGCATTGCATACGTATTATTTACTCTTATTCTATTTACATGCTACTCTACAACTTAAATTATGGAACCTATAAATTATAATTTATTTAATATTTTTCTTGCATAAACAAATCTTTGAAAACCACAAAGAAAATAAATGGCAGGGTAAATTATTTACTTTAGTTTAATGAGAGCTAGGGTTTCTTCAGTCTTTAAAATCCATTAAGAAAATTACTATTTAGTTTAATCACCTTTGTTTTAGATTTTTAGTATGCAAATTAATACCTTTAAAAAATTATAATTAAATTTTTGATATCATTTGGATTAAATTATTGAAAATTATTCCATTAAAAACTAATTGTTAGAGCTAAGAATTGCCGCCACATCCCACAAGGAAAAATAAGAAAATTATTTACTTGATTAAATTATTGAAAAATATCCCATTAAAAACTAATTGTTAGAGCTAAGAATAATTGTTGCATCTCAAAAAAAACTAATTGCATGGTAAAGTACTTTAGTTTAATGCGGGGTAGGATTATAGTTAAAGATTAAAGATTTTTACTATGGGAATTAATTCCATTAGACAATAATAATTATGTTTTTCCTATCATTTGGATTAAATTAAAAACTAATTTTTAGAATCTTTAAATGTAAATTTGTAAAGTAAATAAAATAATTGTTTAAGTAAAACTAGCATTATATAGTAATATGTATATATTTTAGGTCCTCACTCTATATATATTGTAATAAATTAATAAAATTATTAAACTAGCATAGATATCTTAAATACATCTATCTAAAAGATGTCGAGAGATATCAGTCTCGAGGTGCCTATCTATTCTCAATAACAATTTCAATATAGGCGCCTCGAGATTGATATCTCTCGGCGTCTTTTAGATAGATGTATTTAAGATATCTATGCTAGTTTGTAAAGTATTATTATTTCTTTGATTAGCCTAGTTAGGATGTTTATAGACATCATCTTAAATGTACAAGGTTCTCTCTATGAGTCCTTTCACATATGCCATGCTGTTGTTATCCACTCTATTCTTGCGGTGTGCATTACACCAAGGTTCATGCTCATCGTCATCTTCTCAACTTGAACAGTTGAGATGGCCAATTGTTAGTAGGATACAGGGCATGGAGCAGAGGCTACTAGATGCTAGTGCATACATTATGCGGAGGCTGGAGCTGACCTATGATGCTAGAAGACACATCCCTAGATGTAATAGATATAGTATCTATAGATATAGGATATATGATATATGATAGGAGATAATATGATGATGATATGAAGATGACATAGAAGTCTGATCAAGTATGTATGTCAAATGATGAGGCAAAGACCCAGACCTACCGGATAATGAATGTATGATGTTTGATTACTGTTGATATATATAAGGAGATCTGTCGATACCAAATAATTCTTTGTTGTCATATTGTTATTTGTCTATGATACTCTACATATGTTATTCTTTGTATTTTGCTATCAATCTCTAACTACTTGACTGGGGTATAAACTGGCTACAAAGACTTGGTTGAGGGCCAGATCTCCATATTGGTATCCCGCCCCATTTCTTGTCAACATTTGGTTCCATTACCGAGACCCTTGAAGAGGGTAGTTAAATATTGAAGGGGCAGAACTTTCAAAGGAGTAGCGCAGAGCTCCAAAAAGAAGATAAGGCTAGGTTAGCGGAGAAAATTTTCAATTTGTGGAGAAGTTTGGGTCTCCTTAAGTTCCTACCTCTGTGAGAGGGGGGGCATGCACTTAAGGAGATGGCAAGTGGAAATGGGGTAGGATACGCAAGGATATTTCAAATGATGTGACTTTTCAAACAAGGATACCATGGGATATAAAAGAACTAATGGATAATCGAATCAAGAAAACTCCTGGTGAAAGGGGAGAAGTGGAAGAAAAGAGAGATCAGCAAAGACATCGAAACTGGAATGGAGATAAGCAGGGAAGAAAGATTGAAGCAAACTCAGGAATGACGAGAACATTACCGTAGAAGGATAGAAAGGGCACAAAAAAGTAGATGAGATATGATAATAGAAGTTGTGGAAGAAAAAGAGGAACAATTCATGGAGCACTCCATGGAGGGTGCTACCAAAAGGGAAGAAGAAGACAAGCACATCATAGAGGATGCTACCAAGTGCGTCATTGTGGGTGCTGCCAAAGAAAAGAGATTAGAAGGAGAAGAAATAGAGCGCATCATGGAGGATGCTGCTGAGTGCGCCACTATGGGTGATGTCGAAGAGGAAAGCAAAAGGAAAAAGGAAGAAAGAGGTAGACTAGGGTTTCTATCACAGACTGCCAGAAATTATGAATTAACACTAGAAATTTTGAAGATGGATGAGGAATATATAGAGGAGCTAATTTGTTGAAGTTTAAAGGAGATAAGAGGAGGAGGAGAAGATGTGGTAAACGTTGAGAGGAGTTCTGAAGAGTTTAGAATGTTATTTCAATCATCACTTGATGTCGACATGATGTCATTCACAAATAGAAGAGTATCCCCTAATTTGAAGAGACACTATGAAGAGACACAACCCCTATACCATGAGTCACCTAGAGTGTTATATAAAGCATAAATAATTTTAGTTGAGAAGGAAAATATTCAAGCAAACAAGGAAGCAGATATAATAGAAGAGATCTAGAGTAATTTCACAAAAGTTTTAGGAGAAGAGTAATTTGATATCTAACTACATAGAGACAAGGGAAGAGCAAGAACAACCTGAGTTAATAGAAGACAGCCTAACCAAAAGAGTAGACTAGAAGAAACCTACCGCAAATTATTGGAGACATTGAGAAGACCAATCATGGATATTCCTATCAAGTTACCAGTCTTTGAGAAGGATAATACTGAAGTAGCAGAGTACATTTTCATTTTGGAGTCTATTTGGAGCCAGAATGGGGTAACAAGGGATGAAATCAAGTTGTTTGACTTCATATGCACCTTGTGGAATGAATAATTGAAGTGGTATAGGAAGACCTATCCAAAAAGTGATAAGGAATGGGATGAAATCAAGCAACTATTCTTGGATAATTTTGGAGTTCCAAATATTCCTACAGAAGGGGTCAATAAGATGAGAGATTTGATGAAATTGTAAAAAAAATCAATAAAGGACTTTGATAAAAGATTCAAGCAGATAACTAGGAAGTTGGAGGAACCATTGACTGAGAATCAAAAGATAGAATGGTTCATTTCTTAAATAAGCCCTGAAATAAGATCAATCCTGGATGGAAGAACATTTGAAACATATGTGGAAGTAGTGACACTAGCCTTCCAGATAGAGTCTCAATCCTGGCACAGACAAGACAAGATGAAAGAAAAGTTGAAATTGGAATTAGAGCAATTAAAGCTAAGACATGAGATTTTGGCCAAGCAGGAGGAGAATACACAGAAGCACAAGTCTAATATTTGGTGCTCATATTGTACATGGGAAGGTCACTTGAGATATGAATGCCCCAGAATAAAAGGTAAAAGGCAAGCTATCACAATGAAGGTATACATCAAAACAACAACAAAAAGAATAAATTCAGTATACTGCGGATCAAGTGCGGAGAATGGGATGACCATAAAACACCAGATTACACTTCACAGAACTTTAGGAGGAAAAGAGATATAGCTGATGAAGAAGATGAAGAAGATGAAACATGGTATAGTGGAAACAACTCAATAGAGAGTAACAACATGACATATGTGAAAGGCATAGTAGAAAGAGACTCATATGATCACGGCTACAAGCAACCAAATTGGAGAAACTAGAGGAATGTCAATGTAATACAAAATTCAAACTCTAGTGGTCCATACTATGGGAATAGATACAATAATGATGACAGGGAACATTTTGGAGGCTACAAAGGAGGTTGAGGCCATGGAAGAGGTCAAAGAAGGAGAGAGGATGCTACATGTTTCAAATGCAGTAAGCTAGGACACTTTGCTAATGAATGTTGGGTGAAAGGAAAACACAGTGTTCATTCTGTAGCAGTATAGAGTATGACCTATTTTCTTTTGATAAAGCACAAAATTACTTCCAGAATGCACATCCACAATCTAAGAGTGATGAGTTACAAAACCTGAATACACAAAAAGGTGCTAGGATCGTAATAAGGGAACCTAAGGGTCAAGGAACAAGAACTTGCCATAAGAACAGTAGGGAGGAAATAGATAAATCTTCAACAGAATCCATAGAAGAAGAGTATTACTAGAGAAGCAAGTCAAAACATACTCGAAAAGATAGAAGAAGAACGAAGGAGAAAGTTGTGGTACTAACAAGACAAGGAGCAAATACCGAAAGACATTACACCATTGAGATAGAAGAGGAAGACAATGAAGAGGAAGAAGAATTTGTTCCTACTAAGAAACAACATCAGGAAGTTTTGTAGAAAGATAAACAAACAATAAGGAAGAAGCAAGAAAAGGAGAAACAATACAATCAGTTCTTCACCAAAGAAGTAGAATCTCTCAAGCAGTTAGCCCAATTGACACAACAACACAGACTCATTGAGAAAATAAATCAATTCTCTAAATATTGGAATAAGGAGCAAGGTCAAAAGAGCCAACTCCAAGGGATGGGAAGAATAGATAGGGAATGGAAGACAAATCCACTTATGGTGGATGTTCATATCAATCATAGAAAAGTCCAAAATGTCATGATAGATTTGGGAGCATATGTCAACATGCTGATGAAGAAGCTTTGGGAATAGTTGGGAAGACCTAAACTGATAGAGATAACTTCCAATATAATCTTGGCAAATGGATATAACATGCAGATAATGGAAACATGGAATCAAGTAGAAGTTAACCTAATGGGGGTCAAACAAGTCTTAGACTTTATTGTTGTAGCCATGAAGGATCAAGGAGAAGATTTCAATGCACTTTTCGGTTTGAGATGGTTTGGAGATGCAAATGGTATCATAGACTTCCAGAAAGAAGAAATATCATTTGCTAATGATAACAAAATTGTCAATATTCCTTTGGGATCATCAATGGAAGAAGCATACATAGAAGAAGTCAATCAGGTAGAAGACACTGAGAAGGATTCAAAGAATATCTACACAATTTCAAGGTTAGAAGCAGGAGAAACAATAGAGGAACCTAATTCTAAGGGAGAATTGGAGATAGAAGATGATCACTACAACACAGATAGTGAGGAAGTTCTAGAAGCTTGGTTGAGAGAATAGCCAAAACTGAAAACATGGAAAATGGTTGGTTATCGGAGGATATTCATGGTTAGAATTGGTGAGGAAGACATACTGCAACCCTCCACACTTCATCAAAACTCATTGAAGATAACATGTGGTGCATCTATGGAGGATAAGAAATATATGGATCAAATACCTCACCAGGTAAGTCACATTTTGAAAGGAATTTCACATATCAAGTTACCTAGGTTTTTAGAAGTACAAAATCTACATACATATCAAGCAGAAATGGAGATAGTTTTTTAGATGAAGACATAAGATTACAAGTTGGACAACACACATTGGTATGCAATGCTGCAAATTGGTGGAACACACACAAAGACACAATCAATTGATGACTAGCATTCAAAATATTCATCAAAACAAGATATTTGTCGGACGAAGGAGAATATGACATAATACCCAAATACTCAGGTCAGATCTCACCACAAGAACATTTATCTATGTGTATAATGGTATGGAGAGAAAGAAATGAATATATTGAGATACTATATACCCATTTCTTTTATTGGACACTATCGACAATTGCATAGACATGGTATAGAAATCAAGAATGAAGGAAAAAAACTAAATATTGGGAAGACATGCAAAAAGACTTCATTCACACATTGTCATTCTTTAGTCTAGACAAGAACATACACAACACTTCTCAGAATCCAGGAGATCATCTTTCAACAAGATATGGAAGAAGAAGCAAAACTCAAACAAAGCTCACCACCTATAAAAATAGAAGCATGAGGAAAATCATAGAATGGATGGATAAAGAATCATATTTGGATAGACACAAATGCTACAAAACTTGACACAATAGGAGGATGAAGAGTGTAGGGAACTAGAAATAAAGATTGAGCAAGGAGAAAGAAAGCTAGCAGAAACATCTATCAAGGAAAATACTACAATAAGCCCATCCAGGTAAGGGAAGAGAAGATTGCCAAAGAAGGAGATCCTAAGCTAGACAAAATGGGAGACTATTGGGATGAGAAGTTAGTGGCACAAGTCACAGAAATTTTATCTAAGTATGAGGATTTGTTTCCTAGAAAATTCACAGAGATGAAGGGAATCAAAGAGGAAGCTAAAAAATGAAAATTCAACTAAAAGAAGGCAGTAAACCAATCAAGAAAAGGCCATATAAATTGAATCCAAACATGAAGAAAAGAGTTAAAGTAAAACTTGATAAGATGCTTGAAGCAGGGATCATAAAACTAGTGGAGGAAGTAGAGTGGATCAGTCCAATTGTAGTACAGAATAAGAAAATAGGAGAAATCAAGATCTACGGAGAATATAGAGAATTGAATAAAGCTTGTATTCATGATCCTTTCCCTACACCATTCACAAAGGAAATCTTGGAGTCAGTTGCCAGTAGAGAAATCTACTCCTTCACTGATGGATTCTCTGGATACCACCAGGTAAAAATTAGATAAGAGGACCAACCTAAAACAACATTTACCTCTGAACTAGGATCTTTCATGTATATTGTTATGCCATTTGGATTGAAAAATGCACCTGCATTATTTAGTAGAATCATAGTAAATGCCTTCAAGGAGTTTATACATGATTTCCTAGAAGTCTATTTGGATGATTGGACTTTATTTGGACTAGTAAAAGATCACACATAGACATTAAGTTTGATGCTAGATAAATGTAGAAGCTTGCAAATCTCCCTAAACTTGAATAAATGTACTTTTGCAGTACCATTTGGAACATTACTGGATCATATAATATGCAAAGAAGGCATGATGGTTGATCCCTTAAAAGTTGCAATTATTAAAAACTTACCACCACCAAAAACTGCATCTAATGTCAAAACATTCCTAGGATATACCGGTTACCACCGCAAGTTCATCAAGAGTTATGTAGCCATCTCAGCACCTATAGAAGAACTATTGATGAAAAAATAGGGCAAAAGTATTACCTGGAATGAGCAATACCAAAAGACATTTGACACATTAAAACAGAAGATAGCAGAAGCACCCATACTCATATTTCTGGATTGGGACAATACATTCCATGTTCATGTGGATGCATCATGAATTGCAATGGGATTAGTATTGACTTGGTCAAGGGGTTCTAAGGATCATCCTATAGCATTTGCAAGCAGGAAGCTATCAAAAGCAGAAAAGAATTATACCAGAACTAAAAGGGAAGCTCTAGCAATGGTATATATGCATTACAGAAGTTCAAACATTACCTCTTGTCGACACCTTTTGTATTCTACATTGATCATGAACCATTGAAATACCAACTCAACAAACTAATTATTGAAGGAAGAATTTGTTGATGGCTACTCTTGTTTTAGGAGTTTGAATTCTTAATCATGGTGAAACTGGGAAAGCACAATCAGGGACCAGACTACTTGTCCATAATTGAGACAGGGGAAGATTTGGAGGTACATGAAGAAGAACTACCTGGCGCAAATCTTTTCAAAGTCTAGGCAACACTGAAAGAACTGAAAGATATAGCATACCTATTAGCTACAGGTGAACCTCCAACAAAGATGTCAACACAAGAAAGACAAAACCTAATGCAGAAGTCTTTTCCATACACATTGATTGAAGGAGAGTTGCATATCCGATGAAAGGATAAAATTATCAGAAGGGTAGTTTATTAACATGAAAGAAAGGAAATTCTAAGAGAAGCACATTAAGGGATAGTAGGAGGACATAATGTCAGAGAGATGACAGCAAGAAAAATCAAACTAGTTGGGTTATAGTGGCCTACACTTTTCAAAGATGCAAAGAGATATGTTAAGAATTGTGATGTATGTCAAAGAAAAGGGAGGCCTACTACAAGAGATGAAATGCCATTAAGACTAGTCTCAGCACAATTACCTTTTTAGAAATGGGCTATTGATTTCATTGGACCTATAGACCCACCGGAAAATTAGTTTGTTACGTCAAAAAATGTCCCCTTGGGAGCTTTTCCCTCTTAAGGTTTAGCTCCTGGGTCCTGTTTATGCATTTAGAGTACTTTTCATGTTAGTTTGACTTCCTGATGAGAAAACCCTGAAGTTCCATGGCAATTTGGACTCAGGGGATGCACTTATGACAAATCTTGCCTAAAATAGGGGGTGGACTTGGGCGCCCGCACCTAGTCCTACCCTAGTTTAGGTTAGGCCCATTTTTTAAGTGTCAGTTTGTGACCATTATTTAGGTCCTATGCCGACACGGTAAGTTTCAATTACGAAATTCTTGGTGGGAATGTTTGCAGTTGCATATATAAGCATGTTTAGGCATTCATTTGTAAACTAGATGGCTAGATTGATATTGCATACTTGTGGCTCATGTTAAGGTGATTCAAGGCATTCATTGTGTGTTGTAGAGCAGACTTTGTGTTGTTATTGTGTTTGTATTTGTAGATTTGGGCAGCCATCTCCTCATGGCATGAAGAACATCTTCCTTCCATGAGATCCTCACTACAAGGTGAGATCATTTGTGTTTTCAACCATTTATCATTTGGATTTTGCCTCTATCCCGCGGGAATACACACTCTTTCTCTGAAAATGGTGTTCAAAAGACTTGAATGTCTCTCTGGGGCTTGACTAAGGCAAGCCTCTAAACACCACAACCCCCTCCCACACTCCTTGTGATTGCAGGTTACATGTGTCGCATCTAGAAGAAGTGGAGTTGCAGGGAAGGTTAGCAGGCATCAAGGATTCAGGATCTGGAAGAAGCCAGACACTGGAGCTTTTCCTGGACTCGGGTGCTAGTCCCTGTGTCCTTCACAATTAAATTCCCAAAAATGGAAGTTACAGTGCAAATCAGTGTTGGAAGGAGATCAGGATTCTGCAAAGAAACTGGTACCTAGGACTTGAGAGCCCGCTCATTAGTCCCCAACTGTTCCGCTTTCTAAACTTCAAAATCTAGTATACATTTGGTTATCATTTAGTATATCTATGTGCGAGCATTTTCTATGATTTGTTTGTTTGCTTCTGAATTTGCATAATTAGGGTTTTGAGCATAATTGGGCATAATTGAACAGCAAATCTACACAATTCCAATTTTCCTACATTCCAAGTGACTGCAAGCCTGATAGTAGATTCCTACTCGACCTAAAGTCCTTGAATGTTTAAGGTGAAAGGAGGATTCACATAAACCATCAAATCAAACCCCTCTTACAAATTTTACCTTAAACATAGTCAAAATCTAGATTCATCATTATCGGAGTGGAATATCTGACTAAGTGGGCTAAAGCACAACCAACTAAAGATTTCACCGCAAAAAATGCTGCCAGATTCATCTATGAGAACATAATTACCAGATTTGGTTGCTCATTGAGCATAACCAGTGATCAAGTTAAACATTTTTGTAAACAAGATGACTTCATAACTATTAGACTACTTCATGATAACACACAACAAGAGTTCACCATATCATCCACAAGAAAATGGAGCAAGTGAAGCCTTGAATAAGATCATTGGGGTAGCATTGACAAAGATGTGCAATGTGAACAAAACAGGCTGGGATCTAAAAGTACTTGCGATACTTTGGGCATATAGAACAACCTTCAAGGGAACCACTAAGTTCAGTCCCTATGAACTGGTGTCTGGAATAGATGCTACAATACCGGTACACTTTATATTGCCAAACTTTCGCACAGCATGGACTCTCAAGCTGAATGAAGAAGACTCTCTCACACAAAGGATTTAAGAATTAGAGAAAATGGATGAGGACATATTGATGGTAGCATATAACATGAAATTGGAAAGGAAAAGATAGAAAGCCTAGGATGATAGAAACCTGAGGAATAAGACATTCAAGGAAGATGACCTAGTACTCCTATATGATAGAAAATTTAAGAAGTAGGGAAAACTAAAAATAAGGTGGTTAGGATCGTTTTACATTGAAGAAATTGCAGATTTGGTGCTATCAGACTGAAAAACATGGAGGGCCAGGTATCAGTTGGCTATGTCAATGGTGCCAGACTTAAGAAATATTTTCAATCTGAGCAGAGCATGTCTTGAGGACAAGACAGTTTTTAAGGGGGGATGATGTTAGTAGGATACAGGACATGGAGCAAAGTCGACCGGATGCTAGTGCATACATTATGCCAAAGCTAGAGCTAACCTATGATTCTAGAAGACACATCCCTAGATGTAATAGATACAATATATATATAGGATATGATAGGAGATAGTATGATGATGATATGAAGATGACATAGAAGTCAGATCAAGTATGTATGTAGGATGATGAGGCAAAGACTTAGACCTACCAGATAATGAATTTATGATGTTTGATTATTGCTTATATATATATATATGGAGATCTGTCAGTACCGGATAATTCTTTGTCGTCTTATTGTTATCTGTCTGTGATACTCTGTATATGTCATTCTTTGTATTTTGCTATCAATCTCTAACTACTTGACTGGGGTATAAACAGACTACAAAGACTTGGCTGAGGACCAGATCTCCGGACTGGTATCCCTCCCTATTTCTTGCCAACAATAATCTTCTATTTCATTTTCATCCCAATTTCTGCATATTCCACAATAAATTGTATTGTTTCTTTTTGGTAATGTTTTGAGGTCTACCTTCCTTGTGACAACCTTTCTTTCCCCTTTTATCATCAGACACTCATTCCGTAAATGTCCTTTTGTATAATATGAACACCATATGTTAGGCCTTTGCTTCTGTGGACTATCTTATTTTCTTGCCAAAATTTCTTGCTTCAGTTTAAGTTGTTCCAATTCAAGCCTAAACTTCTCCATCTCCATGTTTTCCTTGGTCTTATCTTGTCTGCGCCAAGTTTGTGATTCTATGTGGAAGGCCATAGTCACTGCTTCTGAATAAGAGTAAAAAATCATTCCATCCAAAGATGTTCTGATGTCAGGGCTTAAACCTGATACAAACCATTCAATCCTTTGTTTCTCAGATAAAGGCTCTTCCAATTTATGGGATATTTCTTTAAATATTTTATCAAAATCTTGTATAGATTCTCCTTCCTTTTGAACTAAATCCCTCATTTTACTTACTCCCTCTATGGGGATATCTAGAGACTTAAAGTTATCTAAAAATTCTTTCTTAATCTCTTTCCATGATTTGTTGTTTTTAGGGCATGTCTTCCTATACCTTTTCAATGCATACTTTCTTAGTGTTCCCATGAAATCAAACAGTTTAGTCTGATCTCTTATTACATTTTTACTATTCCAGATTGATTCTAAAATAAAGACATGTTTTGCTGCCTCTGAAGTGCCTTTTCTGAATACAAACAACTTAATTGATGAGTCCGTTGTTGATTTCTTTTGTTTCTCTGGTGTTTTCATTATCTTGCGGTGTGTTTTCTTATTGTCCTTTTGCTTATGTTCCTTCCTCTGTATTAGGGTTTTGTTCTCTTTTCCCTTATCTCTCTATAACTTAATATCAAAATAATTTTTTCCCAACATTTTTTTGCAATCTCTTCTAATCCATTCTTCTCTCTTTTTGTTTGTCTACTTGATTGTTGCTCTCTTCCACTGAAATTATCCTCATCTTATATGGCACATGGGGTGACTCTTGGTCTGGGGGTTGCATCTCTTCAAAGTGCATCTTCATTTTAGGGGATGACTTTACATTTATGAATGACATATTATCATTTATTCTTGTCATTTCATTTAATTGTCTTATACTCTCAGAACTAATATTATCATATACCACATCTTCTTCTCTTCCTCTAATCTTCATCACACTTCAATTAACTAGATGGTCCAGATAGTCCACATCCAAATTTAAGGGTTGGAGGTTTTTTATAGGGTTTAATAGTTGTTCCCATTGTTTATCAATTCTGATCTAGACATTAGTAAAATTAGGTTGAACTTTTGGGGGTTTCCCTACTTGCGGTAGGGTTAGGGTTTGATTATACTCTTCCCTCCATATCCTTCTTGACTAGTCATAAGACTTAATACTCCCTCATAAGATCTTGAGAAGTTATGTCGCCCTATTAATATGCATTATTAGCAGTTCTGGGTTGTTTATATCCTTTTGTATCAAATTTGCGGCAGCCCCTTTGGTGCACTCATCCAATCTTCCTTCCTCTCCTACATTCTTCTCTCTGGCAGCACCCACATCATCGCGCTCAGCAGCACCCCCATTGGCATGCTCATCCTCTTTCTTTTTTTCCTTCACAACCTTCTCAGTGCATTCCCTTCCTAATTTTTCTACGTTTTCCATCCTTCTTTGATATCTTTCTTGTCATTCCTGAGTCTGCTTTTATCTTTCTTCCCTGCTCATTTCCATTCTGATTTTTCTAATTTCACTAATTTCTCTTAATTTCTTGTTATCCCCTTTTCCCATGGGTGTTTTAGATATGGTATTTCATTAATCCTTATGTATCCCATGGTTGGCTTAGCATGAAGAGTTACATCTTTTCAAGGATATTTTCAGATCCTCCCCCAAGAGTCATTTTGATTTTCTCTTTTCCAATTCTTCTCTCTATTTCGCACTTCTCCTTTTATTGATTCATCTTGTTTATTCTTCATTATTCTTTCCAGGGTCCTGGTAATGGAACCAAATGTTGGAAAGAAATAGGGAGGACACAGTTCAGAGATCTGAGCCTCAGTCAAGCCTCTAAAGTCAATTTATAACCTAGAAGATACAGTGAGAGAATCATAAATAGTAGTAAGGAAATATAACATGTGGTAAGAATACATCATTCATACACATCATATACATTCATATACACTTAGATATTAGATCAAATCCTTATATCTCCATTATATATTCATTATAATCTTATATACAAAATGGAAGCTCTAAGTCTCTGCTCTGCATATATCTCTTCTTTTCATATTCTCTCTTTCATATATCTTACATATTTTTCTATTACATATATGATACAATAGGGACATGTCCCTTATAAGACATCTCAACTACTATCCTATATATCGGTACCAACCTCTGCATTCCACCTACAGTGACTTGTGGTAGGTTCTACTACTGTTGTGTATACCCTGCCAACATTTAGCATAAGTTTGGCATCCTTGTGCAATGTAGGCCACCATATTCCAGTCGATTTTACTTTTTTTGCAGTTTTATCTCTTGAATTATGGCCTCCTAATATTCCCTCATGCGCTTCTCATAATATGTCTTCTTTTTCATGCTCATACACAACTCTCCTTATAATATCATCCTTACCTATGACATGTAGTTCCCCTTCTATCAATGTATATGGTAAGGCTCTCTGTATTAGGGCTTGTTTCTCTTGTGGTGACATCTCTTGTGGAAATTCACCTGTAGAGAGTAAACTTTCTATGTCATTCAATTCTTCTGGTATCACATTTACTCTGAATAGGTTTGCACCAGGGAGGTCTTCCTCCTAGTTGTTCGGTTCTTTCCATGTTTCTATTCTGGATAGATAGTCCAAACCTTGGTTATTCTTACTGTGTTTCACCATTATCTTGAAGTCAAACTCCTGGAATAGGAGTAACCATCGGCATATTCTTCCTTGAGTGATTGGTTTGTTCAATAGATACTTCAAAGGTTCGTGATCGGTATAGAAGGTGAATGGTGTGGATAATAAGTAGTGTCTAAATTTTTGTAATGCATATACCATGGCTAGAGCTTCTCTCTCCATAGTTGTGTAGTTCCTCTCGACCTTTCATAGATTCCTATTTGAAAATGCTATAGGATGGTCTTTATTACCTTTAGGTTGTGCTAATACTACGCCCATGGCAATCCCTGATGCATCAACATGTATGTGGAATGGTGTGTTCCAATCTGGAAATATCAGTATTGGTGCTTCGGCAATCTTTTGTTTTAATGTGTCAAAAGAAGTTTGACATTGTTCATTCCATTCAATATTTTTACTACATTTCTTATTTATCAGTTCTTATAGTGGTGTTGTTATTGTCGCATATCCTCTGATGAATTTGCGGTGATATCCAGTATATCCCAAGAATGTTTTCACCTCTAGTGTTGTTTTTGGTGGGGGAAGTGTCATTAATGTGAATTTTAAGGGATCAACCATTAGCCTTTCTTTACAGATAATATGTCCTGATAGAGTACCAAAAGGTATTGTAAACATAATTTTTTCAAGTTTAATGATATTTGAAGACTTCTACATCTATTGAGCATCATTCTTAATGCTTGTACATGATCTTTTACTAACCCATAAACTGTCCAATCATCCAGGTATACCTCCAAGAAGTCATGGATGAAGTCCTTGAATGCATGTACCATTATTCTGTTGAATACCACTAGTGCATTCTTTAGGCCAAATGGCATGAATTATCTAAACTATGATGTGAAAGTAGTTTTTGGTTGGTCCTCTTCTCTTATCTTAACCTGGTGATAGCCAGAAAATCCATCGGTGAATGAGTAGATCTTCCTTCCGACTATTGATTCTAGTATTTCCTCAATAAAGGGAGTCAAAAATATACATGCTTTGTTCAGTTCTTTGTAGTCCACACATATCCTTACTTCACCAATTTTCTTATTCTACACTACCACTGGACTTATCCATTCCACATCTTCTACTGGTTTAATGATTCCTACCACAATCATTTTATCCAATTCTATCTTAACCTTTTTATTCATGTTGGGATTTAATTTATAAGGCCTTTTCCTTTGTGTCTCCACTTTGTCTTTTAGTTGCATTCTTATAACTCTTGCTTCTTCTTTTATACCTTTTAGATCTATAACCGTTCTAGGGAACAAGTCCTCCAATTTTGATAATATTTCTGCAACTTGGGCCACTATTCTTTCATCCCAATAGTCCCCTATTTTGGCCAACTTGGGATCACCCTCTTTGCCGATATTTTATTCTCTTAGTTTAACTAGTTGATTGTAATACTTTTTTTTAGGTTTAGTTATTATTTTTATCTCTTTCTCCTTGGTTTATTTCTATCTCCAAATTATTGTTGTGTTCTATAACATCTTCATTTAGTATATTTTGTTTCATTGTCCATCCATTCTATCAGTTTCCAAATACCATCAGCCCTGGGTGGTGGACTTTGTTGTGATGGATCTTCCTTGGATTCTTCAATTGGTTTGAATATTATTTCTTTTATTTTGAGGAGTGCGGTGCGAATATGTTTGTCAGGGTTATAGAATGAGAATCTGTGTATAAAGTCTTTTTGTAATTCATTCCATTATTTTGTTTCTGCTATATGCTCTTGATTATGTACCAAGTTTGTGCAACTGGTGATAATGTCCAGTAGAATAATTGGATGTATAATGTTGTTTCATACTCATTTCTATTTTTCCAGACCAATATGCACATGATTAAGTGCTCTTGTGGTGTAATTTGTCCTTGGTATTTTGCTATAATTTCATATTCCCCTTCTTGTGGTAGGTATCTTATTTTTATGAAGATTTTGAAAACTGGCCAATGCTAGATTATAGTTTTATGTGCATTCCACCAACTTGCAGTGGTGCATATCAATGTGTGTTGTAGTGCATCTAGTCTTAATTGTTCTTCTATGAAAGTTTTTCCATTTCTATTAGGTAATTGTGCAGGTCTCCTATTATTGAAAACTTGGGGAGATTTATATGGGATATTCCTCATGTTATGCGATTAACCCCTCATAATATTTGGGATGCGTTGTCTAGTTGTTGTTCTAAACTACCGCATCTATTTTTCAATGTTATTTTGTTAATTATGATATTTTACGGCAAAGATTCATCTATGATCTTAAAAAAATACTCTACAGAATCCAATTACTCTTCGGGTTTTAAGTTTTGGTTCATTTTGTAGCCAGGCTTTAAGTACATCCTTGCTCTCCGTGCTATAGTTATCACTTTCTATTTGTATTTCCCCTTCATAATTTGGTTCTTATAATAGGTCATGTTTGGGTAGTTTTGCTATGGAATATAATTGTTTGGAATCCTCATCTATATAATTTTCTTGGTTGGCTTCCTCTATATAAGATTCATAACTATTTCTTCCTAGGGGGATATGTAGTATTCTAGTGTCATCTACGAAGGATATTTCTTCTTTCCTTGAATCCACAATTCCATTTGCATTAATAAGCCATTGGAGTCCTAATAGTGCATTGACAGAATCAAATGATTCCTTCATTGCTACTATCTCAAAATCTACCAATTATGTTAACATCTACCTTCCTCCAAGTTCCTAATGTATGCATTGCTGACCCATCTGCCAGACTAATGTTATATGGTGTTTCTTCTATTTTTTGTCTTCCTAATTGTTCCCATACTCTTTTTGGTAGCATATTAACATCTGCGCCAAGGTCTACCATAACCTATTTAATCTTATGATGATTTATATGTGCATTTATCATTAATGGTCATGTTTTCCATTGTTGGTCATTTTTTTCCATTTTTAGAATCTACGGCTTTTGGCCTTGTTCTTTATTCTAGTATTTGCAAAATTATTTCAACTTCTCTATAAGATTATGTTGTTTTGTCAGTTGTGACAACTATTTGATTGCCATTACTTCTTCTTCTAAAAAGAATTGTGTCTATTTTTGTTGTTCTTGTTGTTCTCTAGCTATTAGTTGTTTTAATTGTTCAACAATTTTGTCATGTTAGTTTTTATTAGGGAAGGAAATATTATCTTCCTCTTCTTCTTCTTTTGTTTCAGTGCTAGTGTTTTCTAGTTTTGTGGTGTTAGTTCTTTTTCTTGTGACTACTATAACTTTAATTTTATTTATCTTTTTCTTAATTTTTGTTTTTTTATAACGTAGCTTATCATAATATTCCTCATCTAATGCTTCATTATATGTATTGTCTGATTCATTCTTATTTTTCTTATGGCACCTTCTGGTTGTTGGTGATGTATCTTTAGGTATTTTCCTTATTATTCAGGCTCTCTTTTGTGAATTGAATCCCTATAACTCATTGCTTTTTGATTGAGAAGGTGTGTTTTTTAAATACTGTTGAGCTTTGTCACAAGCAAACAAGTCATGGTTTGAGTTACCGTAAAATGTGCATTGTTTCTTCTTATCCCTGTAGCATTTGTTTGCAAAATGCCCTTATTTACTACATTTGTAACAAGTTGCACCATCTCTCTTTCATCTTCCTCTATTGTGGCCTCTTCCTCCTCTATATCCATTATATTGGACTCTTTCCTCAGAGTTGTTCATGTAATTGGGGTTTATGTTTTGTAATGTATTAGCATTTTTCATATTATCCCAATTAGGGACTTTGTAACCATGGTTTTGGATGTATAGAGTTTTCTCGGCCAATCCTTTTACATATGCCATGTTGTGATTATTTTCTCTATTATTGTGGTGGGAATTACACCATGGTTCATGGCCATCGTCATCTTCCCTTAGCCTAAATAACTGTGATGGGCAATCTTTTGTTTCATGGTCATCCCAATCACCGTAGATACTACAATAGACTATGTTGTTCCTTTTTGGTATTGTCTTAAAATCTACCTTGATTGCAGCATCCTTTCTTTTCTCATTTTATCATTGGGCACTCATTCCGTAGATGTCCTTTTGTACAATAAGATCACCATATATTTGGTCTTTGCTTTTGCGGACTTTCTTCCTTCTATGCTAGGATTTATTGCTTTAGTTTTAGTTGTTCTAGCTCTAATTTCAGTTTCTTTGTTTCCATATTTTCCTTAATTTTTTCATTTCTGCACCAAGTTTGTGACTCTATGTGGCATGCCATAGTTACTGTTTTTGAGTATGAGTTGAAATTTTTTCCATCTAGGGACATCCTAATGTTAGGGCTTAGTCCTGAAATAAACTATTTGATCCTTTGCTTCTCTGTCAATAGTTCTTCTAGTTTGTGGGAGATTTCCTTGAATCTTTTGTCAAAATCTTTAATAGATTCTCCCTCTTTCTGGACCATGTCCCACATTTTGCTTACTCCTTCAATGGGTATATCTAGTGATTCAAAATTGTCTAAGAATGCTTTCTTGATGTCATCCCATTATTTATCATGGTTAGGACATATCTTCCTATACCAATTCAATGCTTCATTCCTTAAGGTTCCAACAAAATCAAATAGTTTGGTTTGGTCCCACATTACGTTCTTTCTTTGCCATGTGGATTCTAATACAAACACATGTTTTGTGACTTCTATGGTATCTTTTTCGAACACTAGTATCTTGATTGTGAGTCCATTTTTTGTTGTCTTTGTGTGTTATCCTCCTTGCGGTGTGTTTTTTTTTCTATTTTCTTTTGTTGTTTCTTACTTTGCCTCTGCAGTAAGGGTTTGTATTCTCTACCCTTATCTCTTTGTAATTTAATGTTAAAGTACACTTTCCCTAATATTTCTTCACAAGTCTTACTAATTTCTTCTTCTCTTTCTTTTTGTTTCTCTAGCTCTTTGTTTTGTTCTTCCACCGAAATTCTTCTTGATTTGTATGGCACTAGGGTTGACTCTTGGTTGGGGGTTGTACCTTTTCAAATTGTCATTTCATTGTAGGGGATGTCTTTTTGTTTGTTAGTGAAATTTTATTAGTTCTTAATAATGGTTCTCTTGATTGTATTATATCACCAAATCAATGGTATCTGGTACCACATCTATTCCTCTTTCTCTTATTCTTATCACACTCTGATTTCACCAAATCATCCAGGTATTCCTCATCAAAACTTAAAGGCTAGAGATTTTTCATGGGGTTCAATATTGATTCCTATTGCTCATTGATCCTGATCTAGACATTAGTGAGGTTAGGGTGAACATATGGTGATTTACCTAATTGCAGTAGGGTTAGGGTTTTAGTATAGTCTTCTTCCGATGTCCTCCTAGAATCGTCATAAGCAGTAAAGCTTCCTTCTAGATTCCTCAAAATCTCTTTGGATTTATCACTATGTATTATTATCAGTCCTAGATTCTTATCTATAGAAATCTCTGTTATCTATGTGGCATCCCCTATGGCGCACTTTTTTTCTATCACTAAATTTATTACATCTTTTTTTTAGTTGCACCCATTTTAGCATGCTCAGTAACACCCTTCTTGGTGCACTCATCTTCGTCCTTTTCTTTAGGAACCTTTTTGGTGTGTTATCTCCCTATCCTTCTGCTTTTTCCATCCTTTTGCGGTATCTTTCCTAGGTTTGTTTCAATCTCCTTTCTTCCATGTTCATTTCCATTCAGGTTTGGATTGTTTTACTAATTTTCTTAATTTCTTGTTATCCCCTTTTGCCATGGGTATTTTAGGTATGGTATTTCATTAATCCTTATGTATCCCATGGTTGGATTAATTTGAATGGTTACATCTTTTCATAGATCTTTTCAGATCCTTCCCCCTTCCCATTTGTCATCCCCTTAGGTGCCTTCCCCCTCTCACAAGGGTAGGTCCTAAGATATTTTACCACAGGATAAAAAAAATTGTCATCTTTCCAATTCTTTTCTCTGTTCCTCACTTTTCTTTTTCTTGTTTATCTTTATTTATTCTTCACTATTCTATCTAGGGTCTCGACAATGAAACTAAATGTTGGCAAGAAAAGATAGGACACAGTCTGGAGATCTAACCCTGAGCCAAGGCTCTAAGTCTATTTATACCTCATACATTACAGTGATAGAATAATAGGTAACAATGATAAGAAGTCACATAGTGCGGTAAGATTAGATCATAAATACAAGTCATTCACATTCATATACATAGTTCATTAGTTATAACCCTTCTATCTCCATCTATATATTCGTATTCATATCATATACAAAAGGCAGGTCTAAGTCTCTGCTCTGTATTATACTTATTCTACATTAACTTCTTATCTTTTATCATATCTTGTCATACTATCTATTACATATATGTTGTGATAGGGGCGTGTCCCTTATCAAACAACCTAAATACTATCTTATATGTCAACCCTATCCTCCGCACTTCACTTGTGTTAAGTTGTGGTAGGTTTTGGTGAGTGACCTATACCCTGCCAACAAATAACATTAGAAAAGCACAACCTCTTCTAAGTGTTTGGACATGACTTTGACTAGCATGATTATCTTAAGTTGTATCCACATTAGGCATTTTTTTAAACTAGTTCAACCATCTCAAAATAGTGTTTTATCACTTAAAATCCTCCCTCTAGGTATAGTTTTATGTTGTGTTTGCTGATGAGGCCATGATTTGTCTTATTTTTCTTGCTTTAAGTACCTATTTCCTAACACATTTCCAGACTTCTATATGCACTAATTATGTCTATGATTATCCTTAAGACACTGAAGCATGAAGATGGGTATATAATATGTTGTTAATTAATTATATGTGAATGGTTAATTGCTCATGGAATATGTTAGTGCTTTATGTTGATTTTAGTAATAGTGATGCATAAATACCATCTGATGTACTAACTCCTCATACAGCAAGAGTGTGGCTTCATATCATGAAGATCGTTGGACAACTCGCAGCCAAAGGAGATGCTAATATCCACAGTAGATGATATGGGTACCTACAACCAAGTGAAGAAGATCCCAAATTGATTTGGATGAGTCATCCATGACTCTGTGATGATTATCTTTCAATAAATGATGCAGTCTTGAATAATGGAGGAATCTAGATCGTGCTCTATGTTTTGTTTCTAGTTTTGATCATTCTTCATGAATGCTAGAGAGATAGAGTTACAGTAGGACTGTATCATCTATGCCAACTTCATGTCAGTTTAGTTTCCTATTTCTAGTTTGCTTTGTAATAAAGTCATTTTCCTACATTGTTGGATAATGGACAATTATAGCATTTATTGTTTAGTAGTTTTATTCATATAGACAATGTTGATCTCATAAATGGAGATTAGATTTTACTTCATTCAGAGATAGAGACAAAGATATAGTATCAGATTTTGTTGTTGTATCTTTTCGTTCCAACATTTAATAAAGGAATATATGTTTTAAGTTTTGTCAATGATTACAAAGATATAGTAGAGATTCGAATAGATTTTGTGGGATCATAGTTACTCAAGCAGGCCACTTAAGGTGTTGTGTCTCTCCACTCTATTTATATGTTCAGTTTATAATTGTATGTTTATATATGTGTATTTGATGTATGTTGTAATGAGTAATGAGAAATAGTTGGACTTTGGTAATTTATGTTATAAGTCTTATTGAGTCAAGGTGATCACCGAATGAACCAACAGTTAGTTGTTCTTTTATTTAGAAGTTACATAGGATCATTTGGTTACTGTTGTGTTGAATGAACTTAGTTATTTTTCTATCATTCCTACTGTATACACCTAAAAATGGTTCGTGTCGAACTAAATAAATATTTTAAATATTTATTTTAATTCTTATTCTTCTATCAATTAAATAAATATTCTAATTTATTTAATTGGTTCATTATCCCAAAATTAAATAAAAATCATTTTATTTAATTAAAGTATCCTAATTTCTCTAATGTCTCATCTAATTAAATAATCATAAATTATTTAATTAATCCTTAATTCCTCTATCCCAAAGTCCTAAATCCATAAATCTGTGTCACCTTTCCACCTCACCATGTTCACACATAATTAAATATTTTAATATTTAATTAGCTAATATCCCCTCACCCACATGTCCTATTTATCCTCCAGTCAAACTAGTTAACTCATCAATCAAATCAGTTAACTAATGAATCAATTGAGTTCACTGGTCAATCAATTCAGCCAACTCTCCAATCAACCCAGTTAAATGATCAATCATCTTAGTTAACTCTTCAATCTATTCTGTTAACTCCCATAACTCATGAAGAAGACTTGGACACTTGTCCTCTTCTGATTCGTGCACATTCTCGCAAGCTTCCTCAACCTTACACCTCACAGATAATTCCTCCAGACATGGATCTATTGACACTTGGATTTGGCCTCTCTTGAGCCTATAAAAGGAACCCTCATTCCCTCATTTCATATCTACTCAAGCATTTGTAATCTTACTATGTAGGAATCCTACCAGCGTGCCTTTGGCAAAATCACCTTCATTGCATTTGAATTATAAACCCATTATCATCATCATGTCTCCATTATCAATCACCCATCTTCATTATAGTTGCAATGTAGCGTGATCTCCATTGCATTATCCACCTACAGCCATTCTACTCTTGTCATCTTCAACAGCAAGGAAGTACACACTTATGAGAGCTCCATTACCATAAAGATCAAGAAGAGATAAGCAAACAATGGAAGCATAGAGGTAAAACAATCTTCAAAGGTATAATCTTTGTTTACTTGTATTTACATCAATTTCCATTGAGTTATTGGATACTTAGTTGTTTTAAATTGTTATTCACATTTTCCATTAACACCTGCTTACTTAGAATATTATCAATCTTTGTAATTGAATTGTGTTTCCTTTACATATATGATTCCCTTACACAACCTCTAGACTAAAACTCAAGAATAATTAATTGTACACATCGTACCAGCATCATCCAAGAAGATTACGATTCCCTGGTTTGACAATGTAAATGTAACACATTATATAGCCAGTAGGTTGCTTGATATAGGATCTGTTGGTCCATTGAGTAGTGTGCATGCCCTTTATGCATCAATGTATTGGTTAATAATGGAGTTTGACATTTTTGGCACCATTATCAAGGATGGTGCTAAGGTTTAGAGTTTTTGAGTTCTTTTTAATTCATGATTGTACTTGCTTTACTAGGAAATAGCATTTTTAGCATTTAGGATCACTTAGATATTCAATCCATCTCCAAACTATTCACTAACATGGTGCAGGAACAAAGCCATTAGCTTATACATTATTGTATGCAGTGGCCAAGAGACCATAGAGGGAGGTTTCCTCCAACCAGTTCAACAGAAGAAGAAGAACACTTCAAATCATCCCTTGGTCTGGAGAACACTGAGGATTTTGAAGATATTGCAGATTGGAACCAAGGCATCATGGCAGACAAAAAAGTAGAGAACCCAGCTGAACCAGTTACCGTTGTCTTTCCTATTGCAAACTAGGAGAGAGTTGACACCTTAAAAAATATCCCTCCTTCAGCTCTACCAAACTTTCATGGGCTAATCACTGAAGACCTTGATACATTTCTCTTTGAGTTTGATGTACTCTGTAGGAGTTATGATTACACTACAGATGCATACAGGCTCAAGCTCTTCACAACCACCCTCAAGGATGCTACATTAAGATGGTTTATGGGTTTGGGTGATAATTCTATAACTACTTGGGCTACCATGAAAGAGAAGTTTCTGCATAAATATCAGGATTATTACCGTGGCAAAGATATGAAGGGGGATGACATCTTTAGGATGTCACAAAAAGAAGATGAGCCCCTAGAAGATTATGTTGAGAGGTTTCAGTTTTGCCTCAAAGAGTCAAGACAAAATAGGCTCTCTCCAAAGTCACTCAAGCTGGTCTTCCTAAGAGGTGTGAGTGAAGAATGTATGGATGCACTCAATCTAATTGGAGCAGGAGATATCTCTCAACTAGGATTTGATGAAATCTATCGAATTTGTCGAAACTAGTCATGCTCTACTTTAAAGAAAAATAGAGGTTTTAGAACCCCGACTTCGAGTAAATCATCCACTGGAGTCTCCACGGTAGAGCTCACTAATCTTCTATCAAACATGAAAGAGGATATCATAAGCCATTAGGCAACACAGCTAAACACTTTGCACATAAAGAAGAATTAAGAGGCATTAGAGGCAACTTTGAGTGAATATTGTCCACATTGTCGACAGAAGAAGGTCAATTGCCGATGCAAGGGACTTGCTAGTATTTCTAAGGGAAAGAATGAGAAAGTAGATTTCAAAGCCATAGAAGATGAAGAAGGTCAAGTGTTCTACATTGCACAATGAAGGTCATGGAAGCAAAGACAAGGTATGCCTCAAGACCCCTTGACCAATTCCATGTCATTTGCACCACCTACTTCAAATTCTCATAATTAGAACAATAAACCTTGGTATAACTGGCCACATCAGCAATGGGCAACCATGCCACCTAGCTAAACCTAGCAGCAAGGGGCATGGCCGCAGCAACCATCCCAATCTTCAAATTATAATCCACAATGGCAGGCCAATCAAAACCCATGGCCACAATAGTGGTGTGGGAACCAACCTTGGCAAAATCAAAATGTGAACTACCCACAGCCACAACAAGCCCTGCCTCAACAACCTACCCTTATGCCAAATATAGCCTCACCTTCTCCTGCCCTGCCTAGAGCCACTCAATTACTGGCACAACCTGCACCTAACCCTAACAATAAGCCTATTCAATAGACCTATACTAATGAGGCCATCCAATACCCAACCTATACGGTTGAAGTTAGTGATGTGCACCTGCACTTAGGAAAGATGCTTGTTGGACCGTCATCACCACTCATCACAGAACTTTCTAATGAGGAACAACCCTCCACCACTTACAACCATCTAAATAACTAGTAGAAGCCTTCTGAGAAAACCTCTCTGCAAGAAGAAAACATTACTAGAAGCCCTCCATTTCCAGAGAGATTAAAAATGCACCTTCCATCAACTCCATCTAACCTAATTTTGATTCCATGGGGCAGCTAAAGAATGTCTATGTTAAAATACCCCTTATCCAAGCTATCAAGGATGTGTCCATATATACCAAGGCTATAAGGGAGTTATGCCTTAAGAAACTAGGAAGGAAGAGAAAAGATCCTCAGACAGTCCATGTTATAGGACAGCTTGCTGATATCATCTTAGGTAACTTGGTTGTTCCAAAATATGCAGATCCTGGAAGCCCTTTAGTTGATGTAAACATCAATGGTACCCTTATCAAAAACACCTTGATTGACCTAGGTGCAACCATCAATGTAATGACAAAGGAAACAATGAGTGACCTTCAGTTAGATAACCTCATACCTACTCCCACAGTACTCCAGCTAGAAGATAGGTCCACAGTCAAGCTAGAAGGTGTTATTGAAGATCTTGTAATCACATTGGATTAATGGGAATACCCTGCAGACTTTATGGTCTTGCAGCCCAAGGCTAGCCTAGGGGATATCCACTCATCCTAGGGAGACCCTGGATGGCAACAACAGATGCCTTCATAGGATGTCAGTTAGGAAATATGATAATTTCCAATGGGAATGTAACAAAGAAGTCGGTCCTTTATCCACTTGCTCAACCTTTTGCTGATATGGAGCAATCTATTTGGCTAGACCTAGGGTATCTTGACCAATATTCTCTTCAGACATTAATGACTATTGAAAGAGACCCACTACTAGCCATCCAGGATGAAGATGAAGTGCTTTCTAATGTTAGCAAAATAATTATGGAACAGATATATAGAAAGCCCCATGTCTAATATGTATGGTCTGCCTCCTTCACAATATTCTGCCTACAATCAATACTCTAGCCTATGCTTCCACTAACAGAATGTTTCATTAGTTGTTACCTCATAGTTGTAGTCTCAATTTATCAGGGTTGGATATTGCATCTGTAATGGCCATGGCAGCACCAGTTGACATTACACTAGGCAAAACACTTAACATCAACAGTGAATTGACATTTGTCCAGAAGACTGAACTGATTAAAATGTTGCAAACTCATAAGACAATATTTGCATGGGACTATCATGATATGAAGGGAATTAACCCTAACCTTTGCATGCATAGGATATACATTAATGAAGGATGTAGACCAATTAGGCAGCCTCAAAGAAGGATGAACCCTGCAGTAAGAGACATAATGTAGAATGAATTGCAGAAATTACTAGATGCAAAATTCATTTACCCAATATCAGATAGCCAATGGGTGTCTCCACTAGTAATAGAGCCAAAGAAAAGAGGTAAGTGGAGAGTTTGTGTAGATTACAGAGAGTTAAATACTACCACTAGGAAAGATCATTTCCCTCTTCCTTTCATTGACCAAGTCTTAGACTCATTGGCTAGTAAAAAGTATTTTTCTTTTCTTGATGCATTTAGTGGATATAACCAGATCAAGATAGCCCTTGAAGACTAGGATAAGACCATATTCACATGCCCATGGGGGACATATGCCTATTATGTCCTTCCATTTGAACTCTGCAATGCACCTGCCACATTTTAGAGAGTTGTTTTAAGCATCTTTGCTGACCTTTCCCATGACTCTATGGAAGTTTATATGGATGATTTTACCACTTATGGAGAGTCTTAAGAGGAGGCCTTGAAGAACCTTGAAAAATTACTACAGAGATGTCAAGATCATAACCTATCCCTTAGTCCTGAAAAATGTTTCATGATGATGCAAGAAGGAGTAGTGCTTGGCCACTTTGTGTCCAAAGCAGGAATTCAAGTGGATCCACACAAAATTGAAATCATTTCAACCTTACATGTTCCTCAAAAATAGAAAGATGTCAGAAGCTTTCTAGGTCATGCAAGGTATTATAGAAGATTTATAAAGGACTTCAGTAAAATTGTTGCTCCTTTGTCTCTCTAAATGTGTATAATTTAATTGGACAGCTGACTGTCAAATATCCTTTGACCATCTCAAAGAGTTATTAACAAAGACACCTGTACTCAGAGGACTTAATTGGGCAATACCTTTCCATATACATACAGATGCTTCTGATTTTACAGTAGGAGCTATGTTAGGACAAAAAGAAGGGAATGTGGAATATGCAATTTACTACATTAGCAAGAATCTTCAAAGTGCTGAACTTAATTATACTATTACTGAGAAATAAATGTTAGCTGTTGTTTATGCAATTATTAAGTTCATGAATTATATCACTGGATATCCTGTTTTCATTCACACTGACCATGCAGCAATAAGATATCTTATGAAAAAACTAGTGGTAAGTGGCAGATTGGTTAGATGGTTACTGCTCCTTTAGGAATTTGATATCACCATTGTGGACAAGCCAGGTAAGGCCAATGTTGTTGTTGATTTCATCTCTAGGCTCCCTACTTGTAATGAGGACCCAGTCATTGATGATTCTTTTCCAGATGAACACTTATTTGTACTGACTATACAAACTCTTTGGTATGCAGATATAGCAAATTATCTAGTCACAAGGGAAACACCTCCACACCTCTCACCCAGAGAGAGGCACCACCTTGTGGAGCATAGCTTTCCCTATTCATGGGTATCTAGTTATCTCTTCTATATAGGACCTGATCATATTATGAGAAGGTGTATTAGAGAAGATGAAGTGTATGAGATTCTCAGAGCTTGTCATGATGAACCCTATGGTGGACACTTTGCAGCCAAGAGGACAGCAGTCAAAATTCTGAATACTAGATATTATTGGCCAACATTGCATAAAGTTACAACTCTCTATACAAGAAAATGTGACCGCTGTCAAAGGATGGGAAGACCTACAAGAAGTGATGACATGCCTCTACCACCACAACTAGTCATCACACCATTTGACAAATGGGGTATTGATTTTATTGGACCCTAGATCCACCTTCTAACCATAAAGAATATATACTTGTTTGCATCAGTTACCTTACAAAATGGGTAGAAGTGAAAGCCTTGACAGTAGCCAAAGATAGTAAGGTTGCTACATTCCTCTATGAAGAAATATTTACAAGGTATGGGGTCCCAAGGGAAATAGTCACAAATCAAGGGCCACAGTTTGCATCTGCACTAATTGCTAGCCTTATTTAGGAGTATGAAATCAGACATAAAAAGTCCACTCCTATCATCCACAGTCCAATGATCAAGTTGAGGTAACCAACAAAAAGATTGAGGCAATATTGACAAAGACAGTTGCATTACATAAGAAATATTGGGCAGCAAGACTCTCTGAAGCAGTTTGGGCACTTCTCTATGACTCCAAGTATAAAGATCATAAGGGAAAATTGTAGACTAGGTGGTTAGGCCCTTATGAGATCAAGGAAGTTTTCCCAAATGGTGCAGTCCAATTAACTACAATTGACCAAGTTAGATTCTCACTAATGGTTAATGGGTATCGATTGAAATTGTATAAGAAGCCTTTAAGTAAAGATGCATTTCTCCATCAATTAAAGGCAG
Source organism: Cunninghamia lanceolata (assembly GCA_027924645.1). NCBI lineage: Eukaryota > Viridiplantae > Streptophyta > Pinopsida > Cupressales > Cupressaceae > Cunninghamia > Cunninghamia lanceolata. The sequence continues at coordinate 4,247,660 of BSBN01000942.1, forward strand.
ATATGGATAATAAAGTTCCACAAACCCTTGCCTCAGAAGAGGTCTCCAACCAAGTAGCAACTGCAAACAATGTTCCAGCACCAAATCCAACTACCAGCTTGACTGAAGTTCCACAGCTCTCTACCTCCGATGAGGATTCCATCCAAGTAGCAGTTGATAATACTGTTCTAGTAATAGATCAAGTTGCCATCTTGACTGAAGTTCCATAGTAAGTTTCAGTTCTACAAACTTTGTACATAAATAAAAACACACAATGCACACACATCATAGAGCAATAGCAATAAACCAAGGTGATCTTACAATCAACGTACGAACTCCATCACTTCAATTACCATGATACACTAGAGTTGTCCTTTGGCATTACACCACTTCACTGAAGGGACCTATAGCCAGAGGAAACCTGTTGTTCCATGGGACCTGTATTTGTTGCACCTGCAGCTAAGGGTTTTTCATTTATTCGAGACTTCTAACAGCTGCACCCGCAGCCACTGCACATGTGACTTGTTCACTTCACAATCTGCTTCTTGCTTACATGCAGCCACTAATGCCTCCAACACATTTTCTCACGCCATCTTCCTGTTGCAAGTATGGGCCTAACCGGTGTTGTCATTGATGTCAACATACTCCTGTTGCATTAATGATAAGGATTGGATGAGCTGTGTGCTAAGGATATTGAGGAAATCAGCCTCAATCAGGAATAGTGAAGAAAAGTGATGACAGTAAGGTAAAAGTCCAAGATAGGATTAGGATCAAAGGATGCGGTTTAAAAGGTTTGTAGATATGTGTCTTAAGGTGGTCCAGTAGAGATTTCAGAGGTCCGCATGAAGATCTAAAGAATTTGTGGCCGCTCAAGTAAAACCAGTTTCGACAGATGTTCAGTGGTGACAGAGTGATACAGATAGGTCCAGTGAGATCTAGAAATGCATTGTCCTATTCTGTGAATTTCAGGGAGTGTTGAGGAAGTCTTTGTGAAGTGTCAACTCGATAGGTTCATGGTTTGAAGGTCTGCAAGCATCTATTCCTTTGTGACAGTAATGACAGACAGTGTTCTTGAGGTTCCAGATGAAGGAGAGAAGGATTTCAGTAAGCAGATGAAGTGTGGATGTTCTTGGTGACTCAAGTAAGCTTGTGGAGGTCTTTGGATCGTGTCCAGTTCATGTTGGTGGTCTGCATTAAAGTTGGAGCTCACAATTGAGAAATAACTTATGGATAATGGTGTTCTTCCTGAGATTGGCCAACCGGATGAGTTACACATCCTACAGATGTTCTTGTTGATGTTTGCAGACTTAGATGATCATTCCTAAGTTGATGTCTTGTATAAATAAGGGATTGCAAAGTCATTTCAAAGTTGTCCTTATGGAGATGAGAGTGTGGTAGCAAGGAGGAGAGCGAAAGGCAGAGCAGAAGTATTGGGCTTAAATGGAACTGATTCAAGCATGGTGAAGATGTTATTTCCAGTTCAAGTAGGTGATACTTATTTCTTTGTAGACAGTGTGTCTCTTGTAGGCAATGAGCCTCTTGTGAGAAGTGTGCTCGGGTAGTGAGCCCTAATTGGCATGTGCCATTAGAGAATACAATCTTGGGTTAATCACCCTGTGGTTTTTCCCTTAACTGGGTTTTTCATGTCAAAATCTTGGTGTCTTATGTGTTGATGTGTTTCTGCTCTTAATTTGTTGCATTGTGTTTCCATGATTGATTTATTATTATACTGTTGAATTGCAAAGTGGAGATTAAGTGTTTAATTGGAAGAAAGTTTTGTACAACTAATTCACCCCCCCTCTCAGTTGTGTGCCCTAAGTCTAACAATTGGTATCAGAGCCAAGTTCCTCTAAAAGGAGCTTAACCGCTTGAGGAGATCCAGAATGTCGTCTTACAAGAAGGATAGTCTGAAGTTTGATGGAACAAATTTCAATCTCTGGAAAGGTCGCATGAAATGTCACTTGCAATGTATGGGAATGACGTACTGGACCATGGCTACAACACAGTATGTACCTCCATAGGGTGGTCTGAAAACCCAAAATGAAATCATAGATCTTGAAAACAATCTGCGGACTATAGAGGTTCTTCTAAGCGCATTATCTGGTTCAGATCTCTCAAATGTTATTGACCTACCAACTGCTTTTGAGATTTGGCAAAAATTGGAACTTTTGCATGAAGGAGACAAGTATGTTAAATGTGCAAGGTTACAGAGTCTAAAAGGGAAATTTGAAAATTTGAAGATGAGAGATGATGAAAATATTACTACTTTTATGCCAAGAGTAAATGAGATTGTTTGTGGAATTAGAAATGCTGGTGGAGTCCTGGATGAAAATGAGATTGTTGGCAAAATTCTCAGATCCCTACCTGCCTCTTACAAAATCAAGGCTACTGCCATTGAAGAGTTTAGAGCCCATACAACTGTCACAAGAGATCAATTGGTTGGAAAATTGGCTGTATTTGAAATGACAGAGTTTGGAGATGACCCCCCCAAGACTGAATCTGCATTCAAAGCCAATGCCTCTATTAAAGGTAAACAAAGGTTTGATCCGGGAGAGAATTCATCAAGGAAGCTATCATGGTATGAAAAAGCAAGAAAATATCTGGAAGAAGGAGAAGTAGAAACTGCTCAACTTGAAGCCCTTATTGCAAAGAGGTTGCCAAGAGGATCCGGTAAGTATGAAGGAAAATTACCTTTTAAGTGTTTTAACTGCAATAAGATCAGTCATTTTGCCTCAAGGTGTCTGGAAAGGTTTTCAAGGCAAAATCCTAACAAGCCAAGGTTCCAAAAGAACTGTTACTACGTACATGAAGATGATGATAATGAAGGAGTAACAGATGATGAATTAGAGATAGGAAACAAATCTAGAAATGAATGGGTGTTCATTGCCATCAAGGAAGAAGATCCAATGTCCTCTATATCTGTCAATCATAAGACTGTGGAAAGAGCTCTGGCTGCCCAAGTTGAAGAGAAGGATGATTGGGTCATTGACAGTGGATGCTCTCACCATATGATAGATGACAAAAATAAGTTCATAGATATGGAGAGGTATGAAGGAGGAGTGGTAAAGTTTGGTTATAATTCTGCTGGTAGAATTAGAGGAAGAGGAACTATTTCTTTTGATGGAAGGAACAAAACTGGTAATGTACTATATGTTGAAGGTTTGAAGCACAATCTTCTCAGTGTTGGACAGTTGGTGGACAAAGGCTATGATCTCTGATTCAAGAATGGAAAATGCAAGATCTTTGAAAGTTTCAGAATAGAGATTGCATTTGGTACTCAAACAAAAGGTAATATCTTTCATTTGGTTAGTGCTGGTAAAAGTTGCTTATTTGTTCAAGTTGATTAGAGTTGGTTGTGGCATAGGAGGATGTGTCATGTGAATGTTGATAATATCATCAAGATAAGCATTACTCAGGCTGTAAGAGATCTTCCAAAATTGGTGAAACCTACTAACAGCTTGTGCAAAGAATGTCAGTTGGGTAAGCTGAGCAGAGTCACATTCAAAAGTAAGGAATTGTCTTCTACTAGATTATTGGACTTAGTTCATACTGATCTTTGTGGTCTGACAAGAATCAGGAGTATTCAAGGTGATAAATACTTCATGCTACTAATTGATGACTATTCCCAGATGATGTGGGTAACCTTTCTAAAAGAGAAATCAGAAGCTCTTGAGAAATTCAAAATATTCAAGGCTATGGTAGAAAATGAAACCGGATTAAAATGGAAGTGTCTGAGGTCTGATAGAGGTGGAGAATTCACATCCAGTGAGTTCATAGAGTTCTGTGAGAAACATGGAATAAAGAGACAGTTGTCTGCTTCTAGGAATCCACAGTAGAATGGAGTAGTGGAGAGAAAGAATCGAACCATCCAGGAAGCATCTAGGACCATGATGATGGAAGCAAATGTTCCTCAAATCTATTGGAGAGAAGCTATCAGCACTGCACTCTATACTCTCAATCGAGTTCAAATCAAAAGCAATATCGGTAAGACTCCTTATGAACTTTGGCTTGGTATCACTCCTACTATAAGGTATTTCAGAGTTTTTGGTAGCAAATGTTATATTAAAAGAGATGAAAATCTAGGAAAGTTTGATGCTAGAAGTGATGAAGGAATATTCTTGGGTTACTCTGCTCAAAGCAAAGCATACCGGTGTTATAACAAGAGACAGAGAAAGAGAATAGAAAGCACAAATGTGAAGTTTGATGAGGGAATTGAGAAACCCTCAAGGTTTTATGAATATGATGAAGATGATCAAAATGGTGTTCTGATTCAAGGAGGGCAAGCCTCCTCTGTAAGTCAGATTCAAACTAATCCAGTAAATCAGGAAGAAAGGTTGAGTTTCAATGAGCCTGATCAAGAATCAGAAGTGCAAGAAATTCCCAAAGTTCCCAGGTATGTAAGACTGAACCACTTTGAAGATCAGATCATAGGTGATAAAAGCAAAGGAGTACAAACAAGAAGGAGAATTGCTCAAGATTTAGAAGAGTATTGTCTGATTTCAAAGATTAAACCTAAGACAGTGAATGAAGCTTGCAATGATGAAAACTAGACTAAAGCGATGGAGGAAGAGCTAATGCAAATTGAGAAAAATCACACTTGGGATCTTGTTCCCAAACCTAGAAACAAGAATGTGATTGGAACCAAATGGGTCTTCCGAAACAAACTGAATGAAGTTGGTGAAGTAATCAGAAATAAAGCCCGATTGGTCTGCAAGGGTTACTCTCAAATAGAAGGAGTTGATTTTGAAGAAACCTTTGCTCCAGTGGCAAGAATTGAAGTAGTCAGATTATTTCTTGCATTTGCTGCCTTCAAAGATTTCAAGGTGTATCAGATGGATGTCAAGTCTGCCTTCCTGAATGGTGACTTGGAAGAAGAAGTGTACATAGAGCAACTGGATGGATTTCAATTGTCTGATCATGGTGATATGGTCTGCAAGTTGAAGAAGGCACTGTATGGACTGAAGCAAGCCCCAAGAGCCTTGTATGAAAGACTGGACAAACATCTTTTGAAGATTGGTTTCAACAAAGGTACTGCTGACAGTAATTTGTATTTCAAAATTGATCATGAAAACATCTTGATTGTTAAAGTGTTTGTTGATGATATCATTTTTGGAGGAAGAGATAGTATGTGTAAAACTTTTGCAAATCAAATGAAAAGTAAGTTTGAGATGTCCATGCTTGGTGAAATGAATTTCTTCTTCGGTCTACAAATTACTCAAACAAAGAAAGGAATCTTCATTTCTCAGACCAAATATGTGAAAGAATTGTTGAAGAAATTTAGGATGGAAGATTCAAAACCAATGAATACTCCCGTGGCAATTGGATGTAATTTGAGCAAAGATGATGACTCTCCTAAGGCTGATCAGACAAAGTATAGGTCAATGATTGGAGGACTGTTGTATCTCACTCAAACTAGACCAGACATTATGCAAGCTATTGGTCTTGTTGCTAGATTCCAAGCTGATCCTAGAGAATCTCATGTCATGGCAATCAAGAGGATTTTTAGATATCTAAAAGGGACAGTTGAGTATGGTTTGTGGTATCCTAGAGATCATGATTTCTATCTTCATGCATATACAGGTGCGGATTGGGTAGGAGATGTGGATGACCGGAAGAGTAGCAGTGGTGGAGCATTCTTTGTGGGGAAGAGATTGGTTTCTCGGTTAAGCAAGAAACAAGAGTCAATATCTTTGTCGACAACTAAAGCAGAATATATTGCAGCAGTAGGTAGTTGCACTCAAGTTTTGTGGATGAAGCAGATGCTAAGAGATATCAAAGTAGAGTATGAAGAACCTATCACAATCTTCTGTGATAATTCAAGTGCTATAAATATATCCAAGAATCTAGTGTTGCATTCAAAGACTAAACACATATCCATCAAGTTTCACTTTTTGAGAGAGCAAGTGAACAAAAATGAAGTTAGATTGGAGTTTGTGCCTTCCAAGGATCAGATTGCAGATGTCTTTACTAAACCTCTACCTAAGGACTCTTTTGAGTATCTTAGGGAGAAGTTAGGGGTTATTGCCCCTCCGGTGATGAACTAAGGTGCACTGATGTGCATCAGTCCGGTGGGTATCACAGTCACATCTTGTGATCTGGATTGATGTTGGGGAACTGCTACTCAGGGGGAGCAGCAGGTATGATTCTGAAGTGGTGGAATTGCAAGTATGTGCCCTTTACCGTTGATGTCAAAGGGGGAGAGAAGACATGTGAAAAACAAGTGGTTGCTGAACAAAGGGGGCGCAGTAAAGGGAGAGAAGACATGTGAATGGTTGTTGCTGATAGGGGGAGTTGTGACAGTAAGGAGAAGTTCTTTTCTTGAAGGTTTTTCACATCATATGTTTCCATCAATGACAAAGGGGGAGATTGTTGCAAGTATGGGCCTAACTGGTGTTGTCATTGATGTCAACATACTCCTGTTGCATTAATGATAAGGATTGGATGACCTGTGTGCTGAGGATATTGAGGAAATCAGCCTCAATCAGGAACAGTGAAGAACAGTGATGACAGTAAGGTAAATGTCCAAGATAGGATGAGGATCAGAGGATGCGGTTTAAAGGGTTTGTAGATATGTGTCTTAAGGTGGTCCAGTAGAGATTTTAGAGGTTCGCATGAAGATTTGAAGAAGTTGTGGCCACTCAAGTAAAACTAGTTCCAATAGATGTTCAGTGGTGACAGAGTGATACAAATAGGTCCGGTGAGATCTAGAAATGCATTGTCCTGTTTTGTGGATTTCAGGGAGTGTTGAGAACTCTTTGTGAAGTGTCAACTCGATTGGTTCATGGTTTGAAGGTCCACAAGCATCTATTCCTTTGTGATAGTAATGACAGACTATGTTCTTGAGGTTTTGGATGAAGGAGAGAAGGATTTCAGTAAGCAGATGAAGTGTGGATGTTCCTGGTGACTCAGGTAAGCTTGTGGAGGTCTTTGGATCGTGTGCAATTCATGTTGGTGGTCCGCATTGAAGTTAGAGCTCGCAATTGAGAAATAACTTCTGGATAATGGTGTTCTTCCTGAGATTGGCCGACCAGATGAGTTACACATCCTGCGGATGTTCTTGTTGATGTTTGTCGACTTAGATGATCATTCCTAAGTTGATGTCTTGTATAAATAAGGGATTGCAAAGTCATTTCAAAGTTGTCCTTGTGGAGATGAGAGTGTGGTAGCAAGGAGGAGAGTGAAAGGTAGAGCAGAAGTATTGGTCTTAAATGGAACTGATTCAAGCATGGTGAAGATGTTATTTTTCAGTTCAAGTAGGTGATACTTATTTTTTTGTAGACAGTGTGTCTCTTGTAGGCAGTGAGCTTGTGAGCAGTGTGCTCGAGCAGTGAGCCCTAATTGGCATGTGCCATTTTGTTCTTTCTATTCTTCTAACAGAGAATACAATCTTGGGTTTATCACCCTGTGGTTTTTCCCTTAACTGGGTTTTCCACTTCAAAATCTTGGTGTCTCATGTGTTGATGTGTTTCTGCTCTTAATTTGTTGCATTGTGTTTCCATGATTGATTTATTATTATACTGCTGAATTGCAAAGTGGAGATTAAGTGTTTAATTGGAAGAAAGTTTTGCACAACTGATTCACCCCCCCTCTCAGTTGTGTACCCTAAGTCTAACACTTCCATCTTCCACTAGATTATACTTTCCTACTATGTGTCACACATCTACTGCACATTCTGTCAGCACATCTTTTCACTATCACATCATTGTGATTCGCTCCAACTCGTTCGTCGACCACATCAACTCAACCTGCCATGCAATAATTTTTCAATGCAACAATTCCAATTTTGGCATCATCTCAATGGTATTTATCTCACAAATTACTTTAATTAACATTTATTGCTACTTATTTTATGACTTTCATTGTTCACACATCATTAATTCTACATGTAATATCACTTTGATATGCTTCGAACCCATTCCTCTGTACCACTAGCTTGTCTTCTCATTTGAGGACAAATGAACTTATAGTTGGGGGGATACTGAATTATTTCACATACATTTAAATTTCTTAATCCCTTACTCCATAATTATTATCATCTGCCACATAACATACAAGTTAAACAGACTAAACAATTGGCAAAAGCAACTAGTAATAAGGTTCTGGTGCGTAGAATTAAACTGGTAATAAGGTTCTGGTGCTTATAATTGAGAACAGGGGATTGAGCATTTTCATGACATATCACGATGGGTGTTTGACCCTATTAGAAGCGAGCCTACTGTTCACTCAGCACTATTATCCGACATGGAGTGCTTGTCGATTTTTCAGCAGGCAGGATGGTTGCAATATTTTCTTAGGATAACAGAATATGATGAAAATATTACGTAGTGGTTTGCAAAGACATTCCAGAATGAGTAAGCTACAGTGAAGGGCCTACGATTTGACATGATTATAGCAGCTATAGTTGAAGTTACAGGGCTATGGGCAGTTGGAGAAGAATTCCCTGTAAGAGCATATGCCATTTTTGCAAGGGCCAAGTTCATACAACCAGGAGAAAGGATGGAATCGACATCTCAAGCTACAAAATGACTCTTTTTACCCTGGTTATGGGCCTCTATAGCTACCTACATTATTAAATACCTTACTTGTGATAGGAGTCAGTCTTTACTCTATACTTTGCATTTTAAACTTTTGAGCCATCTTCCTCACGGAAGGGTAGTGAATGTCCCAAATTTTTTGTTCAATTTATTAAAAAGAATGATTGTCAGTCTTCATTATCTCATCATGGTTTGATTATGCTTTTAGTAAAGAGGAGTTTATCTATCCAGTACCCTGAGTTTTCTTTGGAAAGGTTTCTTGAAGTTAATCATGTCAATGAGAGGCCTGTGGGTGTTGAACCAGAGAGAGAAGAGGAGGCACGGGTAGAAAATTTACAAATAGGGGAAGAAGAGGAAGCGCCAACAACCTCTTCTCACCTAGAATCAATTGCCATACAACTATTAAGGAGCAACCAGCTCTAATCTCTGATGAACCTATTGAAAAACCTGCTAGTTCTTCTACAACTGCAGTCTCACCAATTTCAACCCCTTTACCAAAACATATATCCTCACAGACTTCTAGCCACAAAAAGAAAAATGAAAAATGAAAAATACAGCCCGTAGCCTCTAGCTCACCACCCACAGCATCTAAAACTGCCTATGAAACCCCTTATATTTCAAAAGCCACCAAGAAAAGGAAATCATCCTCTTCCTCTTCAAAAGTTAAGGACAAACAAGGAATCCTTGCTCAATCATGTAGGCGTTCAGGTCACCTAAAGGAAAAAGAACATTTATGGGAACCTAAAAAGAAGAATGTAGTTGATATTCATACTAACACTAACTCTGAGAGGGAGCACCTGTTTGTTGATAGAGAGCAGAAATATTTGGGTTATACACTTGTCCCAGAGTCTGAGGAGGAAGATTTATGTATAGCCAAAAAAAGTCATAAACCTCCCCCTGGAACTGAGGAACCAGATTTCTCAGCCCTTCAAGATGAAACATGGGAAGAAGAATTATTGTTAGATTCTTGATGAGGTATAAACAACCTCATTTTTATAACAAGCCATATAACCCTTTTTGTCCTGATCAATCACCTTAGTCGTGCCAATTTGTTTATTTTTAGAAGCAATATTTATCTATTTTTGATAAAATGATGTATAATTCTTTATTTTCAAATTGATTGAAATTAGCCACTAATGTTGACTTAATTGTTGTAGAGCTTGTGTAATTATGCAGGGTTCCATGTATTGCCTAACAGAAGGAGTGAACTTCAAAGCAGTTGGAGTTAGAGCGCCAGAATTTTAGGGTGCCAGAAATTTAGGCATACATCGTAGACTTTGTTAAGCAATTCTATTATTTTCTATTGGGCATACTTAAGACTTTACAGCTCCACTCAAAGCCTTTAATGTGTTTTATTTCAAAGACATCCAGTTAGTTTATAATTCTTTATTCCTTTAAAAGACTTCTTCAATGGCATTTACCCGCCATCTGAAATTTAGGATTTTGTAGTAGTGCAATATATATATGCAGTTGCTCAAAACAAGGATATGCTATTATGATATGATCTGATACTATTCATCTATGTTCTATGTACTGTGTTCTGTGATACTTTTGATGACATGAATGAATATCGCCAGTCTTATTCCAAGTAATATTTTCTGAATAATGGAAGTATTATGGATGGGATTTACTTTGGAGTTGTTAAAGTACTGGATGTGATTTGAATCGATAGTAGGATCTCCCAAGAGCTAGCCACTCAAGGGATTATAGAATAGATAAGTATTTTTATTGTTGGTGTTGTCATTTTTATTTTGTGCATATTCTATTTAGATCAATATCACTTTTTGCTTAGCTATGTTATGTGTTCCTGCAGGTTGTGGTTTTAAATTAATGATCTTTGAATTTTTTTTACTTGAAATTTTTGGAGCATTCACTCCATTCATAAAACTATTGTTAGCTATTGATTAAAAGATGCCAAATGTACTTTCAGTTAGTAGTTAGTTGTCTTTGTTTTGAATTCATAGTTAAACTACAAGTGTTGATTCTTAGATAGTTTACATGCTTTCTAGATTAGGAATTTAAATGCTTTCTAGCTTAAGATTTCATGCTTTCTAGTTTAGATTCCGTTTCAAGCTTTTCAAAAATTCAAAAAATCTGTTAACTAAGTGAGATGTCCAAAAATATCCCTTATTGCATATAGCCTTGGACACTACCCGGTTGAGATAATTGACATACTTTTAACTAAAGTGTCAGGACCTTACGACAGCCTGCCAATTCTAAAGACACAACAAAAGGTGAGAAGGATGAGTTACAACTAGCCCTGCAAAAAATTATAGAATTGGAGAAGCAGTTGAGGGATTGTCAACAAAAAGAAACAGGGTTGAATGACAGGGTTAAGAAGTTAGAAGATCAGTTACATGTCTTCCTGAAATAGGGGTCAGGACTTGAACATTTGTCCCAATTGGCCATCATTGAGATCAACTGAAGGAATCAAGAGCGTGTGCAGTCAGAAGAGTAGTCTAAGGACCTACTCCAACTACCTTATTTACAGCTACCTTGCAACTATAGAATGAGATAGATAAATTAGTAAAAGAACAAGGTGAACTGGAGGAGAAATACAACAAGGAGTTAGAGATGAAAAACACAAACATAAAGAGGTTGAAATTCAAAGTAGACAGAATGGTAGACATGACTGTTTAGTTGATGAGATGTAGGCCACTTGCTAGGGTTTATGTCCTTTATCTGCAGGAGCAGTATCTAAGATTCAACTCTACAATGATGCCCCTATCTCCCTTTTTACACTTGCCTTATTTCTAACAACTTACAAAAGAGCTACCCTTGAAATGCAAAATCAACTGTGTAAATTCTACCTACATGAACTTACCATTCCATATGACACTCATTGGAATCCCCTAGTTGTAATCGGGGATGTGCAATGAGGGGAGAGTTACTATAGTAGTATAATGAAAGAGAGAAGTCACTTCCTCTCAAATTGAGGGCAGAATCTCCAAATCCCCTGAAGATAGTGGAGGAATGGGTGAACCTAATTGAACATCAAGAGGTAGAAAGTAAACTACTAGAATGCAGAGCCATGGACAATTAGAAATTCAGGGAATTGTTCAAAAAGATTGGTAAGGAAGATTTGAGTTTCTCACAGGGTAGATGGAAGGAATTGACACCAGGACTACAAAGGAAAGAGCCTCGCTCAGTATTTAACCTCTCAGTAGCAATCAATAGAGTACAAAGATATATAAGGTTAGCTAAGGAACATGGGATAACCTGGTTACAATTAGTATTTCATCCTCCTCTGCTTCTTTATCCTATTCCACATTAGATGGGGCAGAGGATAGATCAGGCAGTAGAGCAATCCAGGTGGAACACGATGGCAAAATAGAAAGGTTTCTACCTCAAATAGGATAGAAGGGTAGAAGAACCTACAAACTACAGAGAGATAGCTCTTTAGTGCAATCTAAGACCTTTGTTGTTGGAGGACCGACAACATGATTAGTTGGGGGGTGTGATGAGGCCATGATTTGTCTTGTTTTTCTTGCTTTAAGTACCTATTTCCTAAGACATTTCTAAACTTCTATATGCACTAATTATATCTATGATTATCATAAAGACACTGAAGCATGAAGATGGGTATATAATATGTTGTTAATTAATTATGTGTGAATGGTTGATTGCTCATGGAATATGTTAGTATTTTATGTTGATTTTAGTAATAGTGATGCATAAATACCATGTGATGTACTAACTCCTCATGCAGTAAGAGTGTGGCTTCATATCATGAAGATCGCTAGACAACCCATAGCTGAAGGAGATGCTGATATCCACAGTAGATGATACAGGTACCTATAGCCAAGTGAAGAAGATCCCGAATTGATTTGGATGAGTCATCCATGACTCTGTGATAGTTATCTTTCAATAAATGATGCAGTCTTGAATAATGGAGGAATCTAGATCATGCTCTATGTTCTGTTTCTAGTTTTGATCATTCTTCATGAGTGCTAGAGAGATAGAGTTACAATAGGAATGTATCATCTATGCCGCCTTCATGTTAGTTTAGTTTCCTATTTCTAGTTTGCTTTGTAATAAAGTCCTTTTCCTATGTTGTTGGATAATGGACAGTTATAGCATTTATTGTTCAGTAGTTTTATGCATATAGACAATACTGATCTCATATATGGAGATTAGATTTTTCTTCATTTAGAGATAGAGACAGAGATATAGTATCAGATTTTATTGTTGTATCTTTTCGTTCTAGCATTCAATAAAGGAATATATGTTTTAAGTTCTATCAATGATTATGAAGATATAGTAGAGATTCAAATAGATTTTGTGGGATCACAATTACTCAAGCAGGCCACTTGAGGTACTATGTCTCTCCACTCTATTTATATGTTTAGTTTATAATTGTATGTTTATATATGTGTGTTTGATGTATGTTGTAATGAGTAATGAGAAATAGTTGGACTTTGGTAATTTATGTTATAAGTCTTATTGAGTCAAGGTGATCACTGAACGAACCAGCTGTTAGTTGTTCTTTTATTTAGAAGTTACATAGGATCATTTGGTTACTACCGTGTTGAATGAACTTAGTTATTTTTATATCATTCCTGCTTACTTAGAATATTGTCAATCTTTGTAATTAAATTGTGTTTCCTTTAGTTAGATGATTCCCTTACACAACCTCTAGACTAAAACTTAGGAATCCTTAACTATACACATAGTACCAGCATCATCCAAGAAGATAATGTTTCCCTGGTTTGATAATGTAAATGTAACACATTATATAGCCAGTAGGTTGCTTGATATATGATACGTTGGTTCGTTGAGTAGTGTGCATGCCCTTTTTACATCAATGTATTGGTTAATAATTGATTTCGACATTTGCCATCTTTGGCACACTTTTTAGCTAAAATTTCCACTTAAAAGTTGTGATTTAAAATGTTTTCTTACTATTGATGCTTTTATAACTAGTGCAGGAGCACCCCGAGACACTAAGGACCCCTATTCTATTTTGTCTAAGTTGTCTTTTCAACGTTTGTAAGGCCTTAGCGCCATATTGAATCATAGTTGGCCGAGTAGTGGTATAAACTGAGTCTGTATACATATCATTAGAGATTATAATTGATTTGAATGTAATTGAATGGCAGAGGTCATTGTAGGGCGGTTCGCCTTCCATCTTGTGTAACTACCGATATGAGAGTCTATATAGTCAATCTGTGTTAGTTAAAGAGAGATAGAAAGGGAGAGGAAAGACAGGCAAAGAAGATTGATGTATGTATATTACCTTTCTGAGAAGAAGTAATAAAGTTTTGTTTAGTCTAATTGCAGGAATGTAGATCGGAAGCATTCCACTGGTTGAGATTTCTTCGAAATCAGTGGAATGACTTCCTTAGGAGTAGATTGTTTTCCATTCTATTGAGTTTTTGTTGTTTTTGTTGCAGAGTTACAGAGTTGCCATCGGTGTAACATAGCCCTCAGGGAAGCTTTTGGAAGTTACACCGATCAACGGTGTTAGGCCGATAGAAAGTGTATCGGTGAAGAATGACTTTAGTCTCCCTGAAGAACATACATCGACGCAAGCTTTGTATCGGTTCACCGAATGTATATTGTGAATACATATTGAGATTGTATGTTGAGAATCTATCTTGAGATTGTATGTTGAGAATATAAACTTCGTCAGATACAAAGGTGACTGGCCGTAACGGTAAAATAGAATGTATGTTGGGAATGCACCTTTCGTCAGATGCAAACGGTGACCAGGCGTAGCGGTGAAAGTAGGGCAAAGATACTTTGGCCCATCGGTGAAAGCAGGGCAAAGATACTTTGGCCCACCGGTGATAGCAAGTCAAGCAAAGTATATACAAGTTGGTATATTGATGTATCGGGAAGACACACAAGGAGCTCACCGACGAGGAAGGTCACACCGAAGATATATGTATCGGGAAGAGTTGTGACATTGGTGGGCAAGTTAAAAGTTTCACCGACAATCTAAGTCTGGCCGATAAGGTCACGACTGACCGGTGTCAAAACAACCATGGTTAAGGTAAGTGGGAATGTGATGCAGAGTGGCACAAGTGAAGCAACCACAAGATAAGTTTGTTCTCCTTAGCCCACTCACCCACTCACCTAGCCTTCAACCAACCAATCAAAGGCACATTCAAGGGTATATTATGGATTTGTTGCCTAGACTTCTATTCAGCCTTCAAGGCTTCTCCCACACCTTGAGGTAGGTCTGCAAACACCTTACCAACACTTGGTTTGATCACTAACTTCATTCAACTCTCTAACCTTGACTAGGTCTAGTGAGGCTACTAGCCCTCCAAATCTAATTTTCTCCACACAACTTGACAAAACCCTAAATGACTAGGCAAGTAAATGATGGATTTGAATACCCTTTAAGGGGTCCTAACAAACTTCCAAACCTCCAGGTCCAACTCCACTCCAGCAACTCAGAACACCCACTAGGTCTCTAGGCCTAATTGATCACTTTAGGGCTAGGTTACAAAGCAAGTGGTCTAATTTAGGGTCATAGATCAGGGACAGAAGTTTGGATTACCTCTACCACACCCAAACAACTCAAAACCACCATTCATTCACTCACCTTATCAGAGTTTTGTCATTTACATCACCGAATTGCATAATTTCAGTCAAATACATAGAGATATTTGACCTAGGGCATCACCTTAAAAATAGAAGACTGCCTTTCCCAACAAAAAGATTTTGGAATCAAGTAGTATACACCCCTAGCCTGCATTTTCGATGGGAATGCATTCTAGGGCCAAATTTGTGGGACAGCCCTAGAAAACAGGGTTTCTAGACTAGTTTGAAAGAAAATTCAATAACTTTTGACTCCGACCACTTCAAGACCTCAAACTAGTTGCATTCAAACCCAGACTCACTCTAGTTTCAGAAAAAGTACATTAAACCAAGAGTTTAGTCCGTACAGTCTATACAGAAACATGTTTTCTTCAAAAAAATTGTCAAATTCTTGATTTTTGTGCCCAAAATTGCATACGAAATCTCCTCCCCCGTTCTGGGGTGAGAGGACAGAAAAATAACTTGACCCAAGTTGGTTTTCAACTGTCAAAACAGATTCAACTTCCAAAAATGGGTTGCAACCAACCAAATGTGTCATTTGACAACATTGACAACATTGGTCACCATGACATTTTGCAATAACACAAAGAGGTCGATTGGTTCAACTTGTCCAATGGAACCTAACCAACCACCATTCCCTCTAAAACATGCCAAAACACAAAAATTTCTAATTAGACTCAAAACAATCAAAAAACCAACATTAGACCTACTAGGCCTAAGTGGCATAACTAGGGTCCAAATGGACTAAGAAGGATTTGAGGTTTATATAGTCACCCCAAACCTCTTGACCATACAAAATGGACCAAACAACAACGGCTAAAAGCCTTATTACCAAACACATTGAACAAAAACCTTAACTTCTCAAAATGCATCAAAATGCTCTTAGGTGCCCTGCACCATACACCCACTGTCAAACAGAACTCAAGTCTCTTGAGTTGGGGATGTTGTCAAATGTGAAACCTGCCTTTTCAATGGCTTCTCTACTCATCCAAGTGGCATCCTCCTGAGGTTTATTAAGCCACTTCACCAAATATTCATAATATATGTGCCTCCTAGTCTGTTTTGCAATCCTCTTATCCAAAATGCACTCAATCTGATCAGGAGATGAAGGAATCAATTCTTGGAGTGTCTGATCAGTTTGGTCTTCTTCATCAGTAGTCTAAGGATTAGATCCTTTATAGGGATAAAGGTCTGAAACATTAAAAATTGGAGACAAAGCAATGCCATCCGGAAGTCTAATTTTATATGCATTTTCTCCACATTTCTTGAGCACTTCACAAGGCCCAATCTTCTTCATGAGTAGCTTAGTGTGTTTACCTGCAGGGAGCCTCTCCTTCTTCAAATGGACCATTACCAAATCCCCTTCTTTGAACTACAAATCCCTTCTTTTCCTATCAGCAAACTGTTTGTACTTTTAAGAAGTGGACAGCAATTTCTGTTGTACTTGTTCATGGACATCTTTCATGACTTGAACGAAGTCTTCAACCAAGGCACTGCTACTTTCCAGTCCTTTAACCTCCCTAAGTTCCAAAATATCCCTTGGGTGAGTGCCATAAACAATTTGGAAAGGAGACAGGCTGGTGCTTCTATTGACTGTGTCATTGTATGAGAACTCTGCCTGAGCCAAAATTGAATCCCAACTAGCACCCTGCTCCTTTGTTAGGCATCTTAGGAGGTTGCCAAGTGACCTATTGATCACCTCTATTTGTCCATCAGATTGAGGGTGATAGGCAGATGATAAGGACAAATTTGTACCTAGTCTTTTCCAAAGTGTCCTCCAGAAGTGTCCTATGAACTTGGAGTCTCTGTCAGAGATTATGGACAAAGGTAAACCATGTAACCTAACTATTTCCTTGAAGAAAAGACCTGCTATGTGTGAGGCATCATGTGTGGTTTTACATGGGATGAAGTGAGCCATTTTTGAGAACATATCAACAACCACAAAGATGCTATCATGTCCATTCTTGGTCCTAGGCAAACCAAGTACAAAATCCATGCTTATGGAATCCCAAGGCTTTGAAGGAATAGGTAGAGGAGTGTATAAACCTGCATTTGATGTATGCCCCTTTGCTCTTTGGCAAATTTGACAAGTTTCAACAAACTTCCTTACATCGGTTGGCAACTTGGGCCAAAAATAGTATCTCCTAACCAATTCTAGGGTCTTGTCAATACCAAAGTGGACTGACATGCTGCCACAGTGCTTTTCCTTGATAATGTTCTCTCTAATAGACCCCCTTGGGATACACAACATGCTACCCTTGAAAAGATATCCATCTTGTAACAAAAAATTAGAAAAATTAGTGTTATACCTTCCTATCATGGCCTTGCAAGATAGGTATGGTTCTTTGAAGTCTTCATCTGCTGCATACTGATCTTTGATGGCATGAATACCTATGCTTTCCAACTGAATAGTTTGCACAACAAGATTCCTCCTACTTAAGGCATCGGCTACCTTATTGGCCACTCCTTTCTTGTGTTTTATTGAGAAGGTGTATGCTTGGATGTACTCCATCCACTTGACATGTCTGTGATTTAACTTTTGCTGCCTGTTCAAGAAGCTCAATGCATGGTTATCAGTAAAAACTATGAATTCCTTTGGCAATAAGTAGTGTCTCCATTTCCTCAATGATTGAACCATGGCATATAACTCTAGATCATAGGTGGAGTAGTTTTGTTTTGCCTCATTTAACTTCTCACTAAAGAAGGCTACAGGCCTCCCATCTTGACTTAGGACTCCCCCAACAGCCCTCTTACTTGCATCACACTCTACCACAAAGACCTTGTCAAAATTAGGAAGAACAAGGACCGGTTGTTCTGATATTTTTTTCTTTAACAATTCAAAGGCTTGATTGGCCTCATTTGTCCACACAAATACACATTTCTTGCCCCCTTTTATGGTGTCAACAAGTGGAGCACAAATACCACTAAACCCTCTAATGAACTTTCTATAAAAGCTACACAAACCATGGAAACTCCTTACCTCGGAGGCTGTTGTAGGTGTTGGCCAATTAAGAATGGCTTCAACCTTACTTGGATCCATTTTTAGGCTGCCCTTGGAGATGACAAACCCCAAGAATATCAACTCTTCTTGTAGGAAGACACATTTGTCAAGGTTGATTCTCAACTTCTCCTCTTGAAGCCTCCTGAGCACTTGATGGATATGTCTTATGTGATCTTCCTTGCTGTCACTAAAAATTAGTATATCATCCAAATACACAACAATAAACTTGTTAAGGAAAGGTTTTAGCACTTCATTAATCAATCTCATGAAGGTGCTTGGTGCATTTGACAAGCCAAAAGGCATGACAACCCATTCAAATAGTCCTTCATTGGTTTTGAAGGCAGTTTTCCTCTCATCCCCCTCCCTTATCCTAATTTGGTGATAACCACTTTTTAGATCTATCTTGGTAAAATACTTAGCCCTACCCAAGCAATCCATTAAATCTTCCATTCTAGGCATTGGAAATCTATACCTGATAGTGATCTTGTTGATGGCCCTGGAATCAGTGCATATTCTCCATGTTCCTTCCTTCTTGGGTGTAAGTACTGTAGGTACTGCACATGGACTAATACTCCTCCTGATAAGCCCTCTATCCAACAAGTCCTGGATTTGTCTTGCCACTTCAGCATTTTGCTCTGGAGTCAACTTGTAGGTTGCTTGGTTTGGTAGGGTGGATCCAGGGATGAGATCAATGCAATGACTAATCTCCCTCTTTGGTGGAAGGGCATCCTTGCCTTCATCGGCTATCACATCCTGAAACCTCTCCAATAGTTCTTCCACTTCCTTTGGTCCAATCCTCCTAAGAGGTTGCTACACTTTGACCTTCTTGGGATTTACATCCTTGTGCTTGAGGACTACTGCAAAACATGGCACTTTCTCTTCCTTGAGGTTAGCCAAAAACTCTTTTTCACCTACCAACATAACTGAACTAGAAATGATCTTCTCTTTGCAATCATCAATCAAAGGAGTCATTGTGAAATTTTCACCATTCTTGGACAAATGAATCACATTTTTCTTACCATCATGTTGGGCACTTGTGTCATGTTGCCAAGGCCTTCCAAGAAGAAGGTGGCATGCATCCATATCCACTATCTCACAAAGAATCCTATCATGATATTCACCTATCTTGAATTCAACCCAACATTGCTCTTTCACCACAATTTGTTGTTCCTTGGTTAGCCAAAAGACTCTATAGAGGTTAGGATGAGGCATTCTTTCCAATCCTAACTTAGTCACCATTTCATTAGGAGCCAAATTTTCAGAAGAACCTAAATCTACTATTACCTTGCAAACTTTTCCTTTCACCTTGCAAGTAGTTCTGAACAAGTTGTTCCTTTGGGGCTACTCCTTGGTGGCTAGCATGATGAGGGATCTATTAAACATGATGCACTCTCCACTCTCAGGTGCTGCGGACTTGGAAGAGGTTTTTTGGTATGATGTGGTGCTTTGACAGTCCTCTTCTTGAAGGAGTTGCACTCTTCTATCTTTATGATTTGCAGCAGTGTTTCCAATTTTCTCTGGGCATCTAAAGGACTGATGTCCAATCTGATTGCAAGAGAAACACCTTCTAGTAAACACATTGGGACCTCTACCCCCACTTCTTCCTCTGCCATTACCTCTCCCTCCAAACTGACCCTTATCAGCATTGTCTCTGTCAGCAGCCCCTTGACTGCCTTCTTGAAATCTGCCTCCTTGGGGTCTTGAAAAATTCTCTCTGTTTTGAAATCTGCCTCTGCCCCTAAAGTTCTGATTTCCTCTGCCTCTACTGTTGCTGTTAAAATCCCCTTTTCTTCTTTGCTTATCCTCAATCCTCAGTGCCATTTGAAAGCACTTATGGACTGTCTCCAGGTTAAAGAGAGTTAATTCATCTTGGATGGAGAACTTGAGGCCATTAAGATACCTTGCAAGCTTCTGTTTTTCATTCTCAGGCATCTTGGCTTTCAATGTCATCTTGTGAAACTCCTCTGTGTAGGTGCTCACGTCCATGTCCTTTTGTCTCAAGTTGTGCAACTTCTTGTTTAAGTTGACCTCATAATCTTCAGGGACAAATTGCTTCTTGATTTCAAGCATCATCTTCCTCCATGTAGAGATAGGATTCCTATCATCCTCTACCCTTTCATTTTGAATAAAATTCCACCAACTCAAGGTTGGCCCTTTCATTCTTGATTTGGCAATCCTCACTTTCTAATTTTTTGCCACTTCTTCACATTCAAAATAGTTCTCCATTGCCTCAATCCAATCAAGGCACTCCTCTGGGTTCATCTTACCAGGAAACATAGGTAAGTCCCCTTTAGTGTCCTTTCTACTCAACTTTCCAAGTGCATCTAATAATTGATTTTCTGACATGCCTCCTTGTGGCTCTTCCATAGGCACTTCTTCTTCTTCATCTTGATCCTCTTCATCTAAATCTAAGATGACTTCTGGCTTCTTCTTCTTGTCCTTGTCTGTCTTCAACTTTTCTATCCCAGCCTCCATCCTTTTGTTCTTGGCTGCTTGCTCTCTCACTACAATTCGGCATTGGTCACTCTTGAAGGGACTTCCTCCTCTTCTTCTCTATCTCCCATCTCTTTTGATGGCTCTGATACCACCTGATGCAGAGTGGCACAAGGGAAGCAACCACAAGATAAGTTTGTTCTCCTTAGCCCACTCACCCACTCACCTAGCCTTCAACCAACCAATCAAAGGCACATTCAAGGGTATATTATGGATTTGTTGCCTAGACTTCTATTCAGCCTTCAAGGCTTCTCCCACACCTTGAGGTAGGTCTGCAAACACCTTACCAACACTTGGTTTGATCACCAACTTCATTCAACTCTCTAACCTTGACTAGGTCTAGTGAGGCTACTAACCCTCCAAATCTAATTTTCTCCACACAAATTGACAAAACCCTAAATGACCAGGCAAGTAAATGATGGATTTGAATACCCTTTAAGGGGTCCTAACAAACTTCCAAACCTCCAGGTCCAACTCTACTCCAGCAACTCAGAACACCCACTAGGTCTCTAGGCCTAATTGATCACTTTAGGGCTAGGTTACAAAGCAAGTGGTCTAATTTGGGGTCATAGATCAGGGACAAGAGTTTGGATTACCTCTACCACACCCAGACAACTCAAAACCACCATTCATTCACTCACCTTATTAGAGTTTTGTCATTTACATCACCAAATTCCATAATTTCAGTCAAATACATAGAGATATTTGACCTAGGGCATCACCTTAAAAATAGAAGACTGCCTTTCCCAACAAAAAGCTTTTGGAATCAAGTAGTATACACCCCTAGCTTGCATTTCACCGAGTCGCATGAAATTTCATCAGTGGGAATGCATTCTAGGGCCAAATTTGTGGGACAACCCTAGAAAACAGGGTTTCTAGACTAGTTTGAAAGAAAATTCAATAACTTTTGACTCCGACCACTTCAAGACCTCAAACTAGTTGCATTTGAACCCAGACTCACTCTAGTTTCAGAAAAAGTATATTAGACCAAGAGTTCAGTCCGTACAGTCTATACAGAAACACATTTTCTTTAGAAAAATAGTCAAATTCTTGATTTTTGTGCTCAAAATTGCATATAAAATCTCCTCCCCCGTTCTAGGGTGAGAGGACAGCAAAATAACTCGACCCAAGTTATTTTGCTGTCCTCTCACCCGAGTTATTTTGCTGTCCTCTCACCCAAGTTATTTTGCAATAACACAAAGAGGTCGATTGGTTCAACTTGTCCAATGGAACCTAACCAACCACCATTCCCTCTAAAACATGCCAAAACATAAAAATTTCCAATTAGACTCAAAACAAACAAAAAACCAACATTCAACCTACTAGGCCTAAGTGGCATAACTAGGGTCCAAATGGAATAAGAAGGATTTGAGGTTTATATAGTCACCCCAAACCTCTTGACCATACAAAATGGACCAAACAACAATGGCTAAAAGCCTTATTACAAAACACATTGAACAAAAACCATAACTTCTCAAAATGCTCTCAGGTGCCCTGCACTAGAACGCAACTACCATTGGACTGATCAGAATGTATCGGCGGAAAAGTCTTTGGGTTGGCCGATGGTATGTAGTCTCACCAAAGACAAAGCATTGTGTGGAGCTGTCGGGGGAGATGTGAGATCGGTGGAAGAGTTTTTGAGTATGCCGACAGTATTCAGTCTCGCCGATAGTGAAGAGTGTGAATGTGTTCCGACCTAGCGAAGGGTATTTAAAGCCGATTAAGCAATAATCTGTCTGAACTATGGGTTTTGATGGGTATTTCACCCTGTTTAGAAGCGTTTCACTGTGCACTCTGCATCAATAACCTCTCTACCACTTTGGTTGCCATTTTGGGATTGCATTACCATTGAAAAGGTGTGACTTCCTTTTATTTAACTTGTCTTCATATTGGTCACACTTTTGATCATCTCCTTCCACTTAAATAGTGGTTTGTCACTAGCATTGCCAAAGAGAAGTTATGATTTCCTTTTGTTTTAAGATCTCATTGACTGGTCATAGATTTATAGCCATTAACCACTTAAATCACTATTTCACCTTGGCAATGCCAATAATAAAGGGTAATTTTCATACTTATTTAGACTTTCTCCTTGCGCCTATTGCACTTTTCTTCTCATTCAACCATCTACTTCGTCATTTTAACTAGAAAAACACATGAAAAAGTGTAACTAGCTTATGTTGTTTTTTTGTCTTTGAGAATGGCATAATTTCCTTGAGATATTGCTTGTTAGGAATTTACAAGTCCAATGAAACCAATTCCACATAACCCAATAGGAGAATATGATGCAAAAATAACCATAATGCAAAGATCAAATGACAAACAAGAAAGATAACACAAGATATACCTTGGGAGAACCCTCAAGAGGGAAAAACCCAGCCTCCAAAAGCATCTACACTCATATGTATTATTCAACAATAAGAAAATTACAATACATCTCATGAGTCTCCAAGAATACCGCTGAAACATCAAGCACCTCCAATGCATCCTCCATGTGTCCAAGCATGAATCCACACATCACCTGCCATGCTTCACAATATGCACTTGCAGGACAAACTCAATACAATGACAACCTCTCACAAACCACCCTTCCACCTACAATGAAATAGCCAACCTCAAATAATAACATTGTGCTTGCTTTTATAATTCAAGGTCACACAAATACAATGAGAAAACCATGTGCCCCAAAACCATGGGTAACACAAAACCATTGACCCCCTTATTTAATATTGGTACTACGTTTTACCAACAATTAAATAATACAAATAAATAATTAATCACTCTATGTGTCCCACACACATAAAATAATTAACCCAATGTTACATACAACATTTACAAGTGACCTCCAAATAAATATCTAATGTGGTTAAACACACCAATTAAGATGCACCACAAATAAATATTTATTTTACATGAATAAAATAATCCAATGTTATGCAAGGTGTACAACACCTATTTCCCAACATTGCCACCCTAATCAAAATTTTAGACTATCTTTGTATCTTCCTTTCCCTTGTGTGCTTTATTTGTCTTTCTAACATTCTTCCTTCAAGTCTAAATCCTTGACATTTCATCCTTTTTCTCCCTATGTTATAGCTCCCAAAACATTGAAAAACTAGTCTCTTCCATTTAACATTCCTTGCTCATAGATGATCTACAAACATTGTTAGTTGACATTGATAATATGGCATGGATGATATGGTTATTGAAAATAATATTGACTATAAGCAAAGTTTCACAGGGGTACCAATTTTGGTACTAATAGTGGCTCTTTCTAGGAACCATGTTGACATACTCGAGCTTTAGGAGGACTTCAAAATCTCTAGGTAAAAGTTGACCAGTGCCTTATCTGTAGGGTAATAGAGCCAAGTTAAAACCACACCTAACATAAACAAGCATCTAAAATAAAATAATAAGCAAACACAATACATTAAGGGGAAAAACATTACAACATAATGATTCATAATATCTAAAGGGGGAACACACCACATAACAAAAAGGGGAGTATCCCACAACCTTAACGGTCAAAATATTTCATAAACTTCCTATTGTAGGGCAAAGGTAGTTCAGTACCATCCAAATGGGCAAGGTCATATGTATTATATGCTCAGACATGTTTAATTTTGAAATGCCCAGACCATAAAGAATCAAAATTACCATGCATTCCTTTTGATTCATGTCACTTGTACCATAATAAAACTTGATCTCCAATAATAAAATCTCTTTGTGTAGACTTTATCAAAAATATTTTTATACATGTGTTTGATGTTTTGTGATCTTGTCAAATGTTTATGTCCTATCCTCCTCAAGATTAAGGAGATAAATAATTCACTTTATAATTGGATCCTTGAATTGACTATCTTTATGGCTAAAGCTAATCATAGTGTTGGCAATTTGAGGGTGATAAGTAACTTTGCCTCTAACCCATACATGATTTAAAAAGGAGAAGTCCCAATTTATAATTTTGGTGTGATCTTGTTAGCCTAAAACACATCAAACAATTTCAAGTGCCAAGTTCTTTGATTTTCCTCTACCAATTTGCATATGATAGTAATAATATTATTATTTGAGGATTTTTCCTGTCCATTTCTCTATGGATAGTAATTTGATGAATGAGACAAGATCATACTATATTTGAAATAAAACTTTAGGATCTCTTTTGATGAAAAATATTGAAACTATTTTCTTTGGCACTCTAAAATGTGATAAGATATTTTCTTTGAGAGAATTATGAACTACCTTAGATGTTACTCTTTTGGTGAGAATGGCCTCTACCCACTTGGTGAAATAATCTATTAAAGTAAGCATGTAAATACGACCTTTTCTTGAATTCATATTTATTGGTCCCACAAAGTGAATACCCCAATATTGAAATGGAGCATCTATAATCACATGCTTTAGAGGTAAAGTTGTCACTTTGATTTCCCCATGAATTACTGACATAGATGCCACCTTTGCACCTATTCATATGCATCTATAAACAAAGTAGACCAATAATAGTGAGCACACAAGATCTTAAATGCTATGACATGGGATGATAAATGACCACCACAAGATTGATTATGAAAACCTTCTAGTAACTTGGTTTTCTAGTCTTTATTCACACACTACAGAAAGGTACCATTAAAGCTTTACTTAGATAACACATTTTTCCAAATTACATGTTTTTTTACTATATTTTTCTTCATTTTATATTATCCATATACCTCAAACAATTACCATAAGTAAGAAAATAGATAATATCTTGATATCACTCGTTCGTAGAATTAAGAGATAAAGCCAATGTTGAAGCTTCTTCTTCTTTTTTAAAGTCACCATCCTCTACAATCAACTACCATAGTCCTCTTCCTCAGTATAACTTGGTTTAATTTCCAAGATATATTCCTAAATCTTAAAAATCCAATTTCTACTTTTGGATTCTAACTCTTGCTAAGTTAGTATGGTCTTAACTACCAGATTAGGTACCATCATTATCACAAGAGAATGGAGGATGTACAAGCAAAATATTTTAACACGTACCATCACACAAGCAGTTCCTCCAATTGGTTGTATCTTAATTCATGCTCTTTAAAGCCAAAGCTTACAAAGGCAATGGGTGATTCAACCCCTTCCTCATTCTTTCAAGTCAAGATGGCAAACATGATGAATTATAAAGTAAAAAAACATATGATAAATTCTTTTGTAAAATCAAGATGAACCAAAATCGGTGCCTTGCAAATTACTTTCGGGCTATATTATTGAATGTCTTATTTCCTTCCTCCATCCATTTGAAAGTTGATACTTTCTTCATCATACATGCAATACTCCATGTTAGTTTACCAAAATTTGGAACAAATCCCTTGAAGAAACTTACCTTGGTGAAGAAAGAATGAACTCTGATTTTGTTGGTAAGAAAGGATGGGTTTTGAATTAATTGAACTCTATTTGATCAATCTTGGTCCCTTTGAGTGGTATAATAGGATCAAGCAACTTTCCTTTTATCACTACAAAGATAATTTTTTTGAGATTTAAAGAAAATCCATAAAACCTACAATGTTCAAATACCAATATCAAGTGAATAAATGATTGCTTCTCTTCTTAGAAAATATTATTAGGTCATCAAAGTACACCATAATAATTTTATCTTTCAAGTCTCCAAATTCGAAGTCCATAACCCTTTGAAAAGTCACACTGACATTCACTAAATCTAAATGACAATCTTTCATATGCAAATGTCCCCCATGGGGTGGTAAATGTTGTTTTAAATTGATCTCCTATCAATACCATGAATTGTCTCTTTTAAATCTGTTAAGTAGTGACAACATCTTCCATCCTATGATAGTTTGTAGAAAGTGATCCATGATAGGTAAATAATAGTTACCCTTCAGATAAACTTGATTGAGATTCCTAAAATCCATATATTATTATTGTGTTGTTTTTCTTACAAACATGTACCATATTAGAAATCTAGGTGGATTGATGTATATGAAAGATAATCTTGGTGTCTAACATATTTTTGAATCTCACTATGGATGGTGTCAACTAAACACATATTATATGGTCTATGTTTTTGTTAGAATGGCTCTACCTTTGCCTTAAGTGGGATAATGTTTGATAGTTATTTGGGTCAAAAAGCCTTCAAGTCTAAATATGACCAAGAAAGTATATATTTGTATATTTGGAATGATTCCCTATCTTTCCCTTTCCTCAAGTGTGTAAAATTTACCTAGATTGAGCATTCCCAACTCATTAGAGCCACTAATGTTAATTTATTTACAATTGGCTAAAGTGTGTGATTGGGAGTGAGCTTGATCTTTGACATATATGTCATGTCAGTTGAACATGTTTTCTAGAGACATAAGGCCTTTTGGGATCTTATTTCCCTTCAATTAGATAATTTTAGAATCTATATGGGCTTCTGGACCTTCATCAATATTTATCAATATTTCCTAGTAGGAAGAAGAACTTCCTTCAAAATATAAGAAACTAAAAATATTAGTCTTCTCGATAGGAAATTATCATTAAATACTTGTCAATTATCTACATTATTAGGGATAGATAACTGATACACTAATTCAATCGTGAATACATTTTGTTTAAACTAAACATGTAGAATAAACAAAGAGGTTGAAACAACTAAAGCATCTTCCCTACTGTTTAACTCTCTTATGATATATTCAATTGAAAATTCCTCAAAGAATTCCATAGCATCTCATACTTAATTCCTATAATGATGCAACAAGTCTTTCCTTACTTGAAATTGTTCCTTAACTTACTTTACTATCAACTTTGCATCACCCTTGACTTTGAGCAATTTAATCCCCATGTCTTTCCCATTACACATCTCAAGAAGCAAAGATTCATATCTATTAGTATTGTCTATGTAATCCAATTGTAAGTGATACAACAAGGGATGTAGCTTGACTTCTAGAGAAATTAATAATATACTAGCTTCTACTCCATTGGTTGAACAAATCGGACCATTAAATTGAAGAGTCCAAATCCTTTGCTCTTTGACTTCATTATTGTCTTTTGAACAAATAGGTTGAATGCTTTGGACTTCTTTGACAATCATCATCATATAAGTTCCTAGTTCAGTTTCTTTTTATAAGATGTTTTGTAAGGCCCCAAGAATTTATGCCTCATTTCATTGCTCATTTTTTATCATACTTGATGATAATGTTATTTTTGTATTAGTGTTGAGGTGTATGGATAATGTATTTTAGATTCATGTATGTTAATCTGTATATGCTTGGACTCATTTTATGTTTTGGTACTATTATCATACTTGCTAATGATATTCTTATGGATTTCCATTGAGGTGTATAGATTTTGTACTTGGATTTATATGTGGATTATACATGCTTGGACTCTGTAGTGTTTCAAATTCACTATTTTCACTATGATATTTTATTATGTATATATGCTCATTGAGTTCAACATTTTATTTATCTACCATACATCTATTATTTGAATCATGCATGAGTTAGATGTTTTTTAGTAGATGTAGTTTTGATATCATATTATGGATATTGCATCGTTAGTTGTTAAATGATGTGCTTTAGCTATCTTATGTTGTGTAAATATGCCTGATGTTTTATTGGGTGTGTAGGCACTATAAATAAATAGAAGTGTACAGGCCTACATGGCAGTCTGATGATGATATAGAGATCCAAATTATAGCCCATGAAGGCATAAATCATACTCCTCTTAGCAATATCAAAATTGATGACGTGTCCCTTGGTGTTTTTCCCCTTATGACCATCTTTTCCAACCTCTAAACTAGGTTCTAGGACTTCATAAATGTTGTACAACCATTTTTAGATTCTCAACAGGAGGGTCACCTGAGAGACCCTAGGGTCACTCAAGCAACTTGTCTTTAAGTTGCAGGGTCACTCGAGTGACTCTCCCTAGCAAAAGGGGTGACCCACTTCTTGAAGGAGGTAATCCTATCATATTTTGGCATGCATGATTTCTTCCAATTCCACCTAGTTTACTTCCACTTTTAGATTTTGTTGATAGATCCTTCCTACATGACTAAGCCATTACTGCCACTAACTATTTGTCAACTCTTAATCACTCTTTTGTTCACTCTTGATCAATTCATAATGATCTTGTAATCAATCTTTTGTTCTCTCCTCTCTAGCTCTTGTGATCTCCCAATCAAACCCACTTATCTTCTCAATCAATTCTTGTTAACTCCCCAATCACCCCCACCTATTTTTCCCATTTTCTACCTATAAATACCCCCTCTATTGTTTTAGGGGAGGCTAAGAATTACTCTTTCATTCTTGTGTTGTTCAAGCTTATTTATACGTAACCCCCATAACATTATTATGCTCGTGCAAAATTACATGAGCCTTTTATTTCCATTTTACTATTGCTTCTAAGACAAAATCCATTTCCTCATATCCTTGCCTTTGTCCCTATCATCAAGAGGAGGACCCTATTGCTGCAGAGGAAGAGACGATTGCCATGAGATATCTAAGGACAAAAGCCTAGTATTAGCACCCAAATTACACTAGTTCTTTAATTATTTTCAATAGTAATTAGCTCCCAATCTTCCCCTTGAGTAAGTGAAATTTATGTTTATTTTCTCTTGGTTAGTGTAGAGTTCATTACTTTTCATTGCTTTCTAGATTAGATTCATTTCCTATTTTTCTTTGAGTTATTGTAAATTTCATTTTCTTAGAATAGCTCACATCAACATCAAAACACAAAAATCCAGAAACATGGACAAATTGCATCTAGGAACAACCATTTAGATTTGCATTCATATTTCAAATTTTAGTAGTAATTAGTTCATATCAAAAAATTAAAAAAAGAACAAAAATCTTGCATTCATCTAGCATAATTGCATGTAGAGATTCATACAACATTTAAAAACATTCAAAACAACAAGGAAGCCCTCAATCGCATTACGAGGCACAAAATACAACAATTTTAACAAAGAAAACATTCAAACAAGGAGGCCCTCAATCTTGTCACGAGGCACAAAATTCAACAAAGTCAATTCAAAACACAAGTTCAACCCAAAATAAAAATGAGCATCCATCCCCTCCACTTAGCACTTGATGTGCCTAGGTGTGAGAGAAGATTGGATCCAAAAGGCCTTAAAATAAATTAGGGAGAACCTCCCCACACAAGAAAACCCCACTGAGGGAACAAACTAAGAATAAGAAGAAATCTTGAGATTCATTCAATAACAAAACAAACAGAGAAGATGAAGAGAGGAGCTTCGCAATAAAGAACTTAGGCTCCTCGAGGATCTCATCAAGCTCAAACAAAGGAGACTACATACATTTTGTCTTTATGTAGCAAACAAGTTAAATAGACTTAGAGCAAGCAACCCTTCAGGTCACATACGAACCACAACAACCACACCAATCCAACACTTCCATCAACAACATCTAAAAATCAACAATTGTAACAATCAACAACTGCACACTCAAGCTAATAACATGACTCATTTTTATCACCATCCATGACATTCTACTTCTTCAAGAACATAACACCCCCTCGGTTCCACCACCACTCAACTAGATTGCCATGGGAGTAAGAGTGACTAGGTAGGTGCCTTTAGCAAGGATATGGTTCATGTGTTGCATTAGAATCTGATTCATTAGCACAAGCTTGAGTTGATTTTGAACACAAGCACAAGTTTCCCCAATGGTGGTTTAATTGGAGATAACTAACTTAGTTAAAACTGTTGTGTTTTATTTTTGTCTTGCTTAAGTTTGAGCTATGAGATGGTCTTATGTGGCCCTGTGAGCCTAAATCTAAAGCAGTTGATTGTAGATTCTTGAGTCATGTGGAAACTCATAAAATGTGTTTGTGTGTTTTCTGTAGATTGTTTGACTCATATGATCAATCACATTTAATCATTTTCCATATTTTATTATGTGTTGGTAAAATAAATTTATGTTGGTAATGGATTAAGTTATAGTTTTCTATGCCTTGCAGTGTATTTAATATTGTTATGTGGAAAAAGAAAATAGATGATTTAATCAAAAAATTGATTTATCATTGTGCAAATGTATTTGATGTGTTTTCCTATGTTTGCATTCATTGAAATAAGTAAATTAGGCAAAGCATTGATTTATTAGGAAAATGTATTGAGATATTGGTAATGTTTATTTGATTACTTTAGTCATTTTTATTAAAAGAAAATATTGCTTAAAGTTCACTTTGAAGAAAGAAATTGGGAATAAAAGAGAAAAAGAAATACAAAATGCATTTTAGTTAAAATGTCTTGTTTAACTGGTTTGCAGTGTGAAATCGAAAAAGAGGGCTTTTAAAAAAGAGTGAAATTGGTTTATATTCCTCTTTCTGGCTATATTTCTTGGGGTTTTGCTTTGGTTGTATGCTTAGATGTGAGGATTGGAAGAGATTGTCAATTGTTTGTTGATTTTTGTGTGCGGACAATAGCAAGCAAACAAATTTCATTTGTGTGAACTTGGATTAGAGGTATCCCTCTTTTGGTTTCACACTTTTAAAGGACTTTACTTTCCTATATTTTCCATGCACACCTTAAGTGAATGCATATGGCATTTCATTTAGTA
Organism: Cunninghamia lanceolata; assembly: GCA_027924645.1. Lineage (NCBI taxonomy): Eukaryota > Viridiplantae > Streptophyta > Pinopsida > Cupressales > Cupressaceae > Cunninghamia > Cunninghamia lanceolata. The sequence continues at coordinate 4,278,754 of BSBN01000942.1, forward strand.
GGAAAGATTTAATTGGTGGATTGTTAAATTGAATGTATTCAATTTAACAATCCCAATTGTTTTATTTTGGGATTTTTATATTTTACATTGGAACTTGTTATGTATGAAAAAGGGGGATGAGGATTTGATAGGTGATTTAGCTAGATCCTCCTTTCACTACACACATTCAAGGACAATTAACTGAGTTGAATCACAAATTATTGAAGAGGATTCACCTACAGGTTGGTTGTCACTTGTAATGGTAGGGAAATTTGGAAATTGATGATTAATATGTTAATTTAAGCCCAATTATGCTTAAAACCCTAATTATGCAAAATTGTAAACAAACAAATAAATTCTGACAAATGCTCGCACACAAAGATGGTAAATGAAGATCAGATACACACCAGATTTTGAAGTTTGGGATACTAAATTATCAGGGGGCAAAGGGACTCGTGCCCAAGCCCAATGCAGTATTTTCTTTGGGGGTTTTCGGACTCTTGCTACTAATGATCCCTGTTCCAGAGATTTTTAGCTCTGCAAACCCGGAGGGCAAAGGGACTAGCGCCCAAGCCCTAACAGTGCTCTTTTCTACTTCTTTCTATCAGATCCAGAATCCTTATGCTCTGTAACACTCCTCTACAACTCCACTCTTCATGATCTAATACCTGTCACCTGTAATCACAAGAAGAGGGGTTGGGGGTTGTGGTGTTTAGGAGCTTGCCTCGATCAAGCCCCGGAATGGTATTAAAGCCTTCCAACATCGTTGTTAGATAAAGAGTGTGTATCCTTGCAGGACAGAGGTGAAAACAAATTGATAAATTATTGATTCAAGCACAAAAAGATATCACCTCAAAGGTGTAGCTTGCATGTAGATGAAGATCTTTCACAACATGAGAAGATGAAGCAAAATCTGCAATAACAAACACAACAATAACACAAGTCTGCTATGCCATAATGAATGCTTTGAATGCTCTAGAATCATAAGTTTGCCAAAATATCATAATCATCTTCTAGTTTACAAATGAAACCCTAAACATGCTTATATATGCACTCCCACTACAAATTTTGTAATTCAAAGTTAAGATGACAGCAAGGAAGGCCTTTAACGGTCACTTTACCGACATTCAAATTTGGGACCGTGCCAAAATAGGGCAGGACAAGGGTGCGAGCACCCTTGCCCCAAAACCTATTTTGGGTCAGGGTTAAGGCTCAACAATGTCCCTCAAGCCCCATTTGACATGGGTTTTAGGCCATTTTGTCTCGGGAGTTAATTCTAACATACATGATGAAAAACAAGGGACCCGAGAGCTAAACTTAGGAGGTAAAAGTCCTAGGGGAACATTTTATGACAAAACATTTAGCCCCCAATTTAATGTATGTATGATCTTACGAGCCATGCATGCATTAGAGTACGGTCAAAAGACAGCAAACACGCCAGGCAATTGAAGCTAATGCATACACGAAGATTAAGGAACTATTTCTAGCCCCCAGTCTCAGGTATACATTAGAGAAAACATGCCGCAGACACGCCAAACACAGTGAAGATAGTAATAGGCACACAAAACATGGAGAAGACAGTAACAGGCATGCAAGACACGAAGAAGACAGTATTGAAGACACGTAAAACATGATGAATGTAATGATATTTCTTTTTCATTTTCACATATATATATATGAATGCAGATACATGGAAAGTAAAAATGCAACACACAACCCCAAAATGTAGGAGGAGAATTTTGCCACACCCTTGAGACTACATACGGGGGAGAAGACACACCAAACAAATCCCAAAGTGTAGGAGGGGCATTTCGCCACACCCTTGAGACTACACTTGAGAACAAGCATGCCATACAAAACCCAAAGCATAGGAGGGGCATTTTGCCACACCCTTGAAACTATGCTTAGGAGAAAACACGCTATACAAAGCTTGAGTGTAAGAGGGGCATTTCACCATACCCTTGAAACTACACACGGGGGAAAACACATTAAAGACACATGAAAAACATGAGTGTTGTATAACATGCCAAAGACGTACTATATAGTTTTAAACACGAAAAACAAGGTGATGGAAGGAACTTATTGCAAGCCCCCACCATCTCAAGCACACTACAGGCACACCTGACAGTTGGGCTTATGCCACAACAACCACCAAAGACAAGCTTAAGGGAGGATACTCTCAGATCCAACCCTGCCTACTCAGAGGACTTTTGAAATAAAAAGGATGTGCACTAGCTCAAGAGATACACCATCCCCACCTCTGCATAGGGCTTTTGAATAAAAGCATATACACGATATCCTGCCTCCGTAGAGGGATTTTTGATTGCAATATAGAATAAAGATGTGCACTCGCACCGGAGATACAACATCCCGCCTTCGCAGAAGGCTTACAAACACGCTTTGTTAGTACCAAAATCATTAGACAACTTACTTATATGCCTCCACCTTGTTGGGACCTAAAATTTCATACCAATTTTTGCAAGATTTTAGGTTCCCATATGTGAAATTCAATTTCAACACTCATAGATACACCTGCACAATATGCTCAAATGGCCTACTTTGAAGCATTATAATTCGGAGCCCAGTTCGTCTTCATACAAAATTATTTCACAAACATGTTTGTCTGCCATATGTAAGTGAGCACACCTGATTTCAGCTTCCTACGATCAATTTTGACTAGGTTTTGAAGAACCAAGTTGGAGGGTTTTGATAAGGTTTGTTACTTGCACAATGTGAAATCAGCCCAAGAGGCCAACCTTGGAGGTTGATATCTAGCAGCTAAATGATGATCCTGACAAACTAATTAATGTTCCATATTTTTCTCATGATAATGTACTTTCATGCTAGTTTTTGGGACCCCAACATCTCATTTGCTATTTTTTCAAAATCAAAAGCAAATGTAAAAAGTTCAGTTGCCATATGCATTTCCAGAAAGTTGCGGAGAGCTCAACTTTGGCCCTTACCATTTCATAACAGAAGATGGATGGTGAAGAATCCTCTTACACACGCACTCATCAAGCCTAAATAAACTCAACTTTCCAGTTACAACTTCCCAGGAAGAGATTTAATGGGTTTTTAAAATTGCAAGTTGGTGAGCTCGAATCAGGTTTTGAAGGGGCAGTTTTCAAGGAGGTTAATTTGGAAGGTAATATCTAGCAATCGGGTCGTGTTCATAAAAAACCAATTGGTGTCTCAAATTCCTCCTATATTAATGTACCTTCATGCAAACTCTCAAGATCCCAGTACTTCGTTTGATATTTTTTCAAAATCGAATCCAAATGGGTTTTACACAGTTCTGTGACTGCGTTCCTAGGCAGCTTCAAAGAGGTCAACTTTGACACCTGATATTTTGCGAAGGAAGAGGAATGATGAAAAATCCTGTTGTAAACATGTTCATTTAAGCTAAATGAAATGATCTCTAGAAGGCCAGCTCCTCAAAATAAGCTTTGATATTTTTCCAAAGAGGCAAAATGACAGGTTTCAATTGAGTTTTAACAGGCACAAAAACATGCAGAATGGGCTACTTTGATTGTGAGCAGCTTTTAATCCTAATAATTTCATGCCAAACCGTTTGTTGCGTTGAATTCTCAGATAAAAAATCTACAAGTTTGTGTATTTTCGTGGCTCTGGGAGAAGTTTTGATCAGTTTTCCAAACTGATTCCGAAGGCTACTTGGCCTATTTTGCTCATTGTGCAAAGTATCAAAAGGTGGATTCTAATGATGGCCCATTTCAAATCTTCACTCTAGAAGCATGTTAAGGCAGTCCAAAGTCAATTCATGACAAGAAACTTGTTACAAAACAAAAAAAATTTAGTCGGGTCCAAATGGGACCTGACTTGCCCACATAAGTAATACTGACAGAATGATGCAAAAAGAAGCTCCAAGATGTCCAGTATATGCTGCAGGTCATGACTCTTCTTTCTCAAGCAGATGCTGAGATGGCATTGGAAATCTCTCGCAAGTATTATTTAAAAAATGAGTTATCTATTACAAAAGATAAATGGTTCACAAGATTGTTTAGTGGATCCTGTGATTGAACAACATGAATCTTACACGTGAAAACTTTCCACACTATTTAGACAATTATTTAATTACACTGACTAAGGAAAGATTCAGCTGCAGAGAGTTTGAATAAAAATTCAAAAAGGATTCAAGACAGAGTCCAAGCCAATGAAAGATGGCATGGTGCCAATGCAAACTAAAGCACAATCATAATATAATAGATGACGCCACCTTTGAGAGTATGATGTAGTTTTAAATCATTATGTCACAGCCATAATATAGAGGCTGCATTTGAACTTGTTTCTGAGGCTTATGCATGTCTGTCTGATAAAAAAAAAAAACGGGCACTGTACAATGTAGAATGGTCAAAACTATGTTGTAAGAGATGCTCACAAAAACTACAGAATTCAAAAGGTACTTTTACATCATCAACTTCTGGTTAGGTTGAGCATGAGCAGAAATATTCAAAAACATGGAGGCTTTTTGTAGAAAAAGATGCAATGTATTCTGACAGAATGTATGATAAGGAAAAACTCCAAATGTTCCGGGAAGAGCTAGAGTGAGAGTTGATTCAACAGCTCAGGCATGGCAAGAACGACGAGCTAGATTTAAGGAGGAGTTCCATATTGTGAGTAATGCATTTCAGTCCAATAGAGTGGACAGAAAAGAATTTCCAACGTTTGATGCAAGTGAATGCTTGTTTCCCAGCTACCCACATCTAAGAACGCCAATGGAGATGAAAACAAGCACAGATATTCCCATTTTCAAGAATTTAGAAGATAGATTCTTCTGCTATAACCAAGAGAGACATGACTCTGCATATGAAGTGTAGGGAGCTAATAGCTCTGTCAATTGGTCCAAAAACGTTGCAAATCCAAACATAGAGTCTGGCATCCTCTTAGGGTTAGCAACTTGCATTTTTGGGAACCAACACACCTTAAGGTGGTTGATGTCATGTACTGATATCAAGCACGTTAAGGCAGAGAGAAAACACACAAGGGAATAAGAGCTTTCGCAAAGCCCATGCCCTCAAAGGTGGCATGTGCTCATGATCACAGAATGTTCCCACAAACACATCTTAATCTAAGCAAAACATGAAAGCTATGCATGAAAACAAAGAAGCCAAGGCTACATAAACAGGTTCAAGTCTGAGTATAGCCATGGGGCTTATACTACAGGCATCTCATAACTGAGTGTAACAACAAGGCGAGACACCCAAAACAATCAAAGTGCATGGAGCATATGTATTGTTATGATTTGTTAGCAAAGATAAGACAACATCAAATATCACACGAAGTGATTCTACTAGCCAAGTGTCGGATATATATAAATCAACCCCGTCGTCATATATAGAGTAGGTCCATTTTTGCTTTGCTTACTGAAGGGACACGCGGTCCGTATCAGTATATGTTTGTTTTTTGTCATCTGCCAACTAGATAGAATCACTAGAAGAAGGTAAACAATAAAAAGAGAAAGGAGAACAAGTGTCTTAGGAACAATCACGTAGGAGGATGCCCCTAGGTCATCAACCGCAATGCTATGCACTTAAGACACAACACACAACAATAAAAATAGAGAGGCAAGATAGAAGAATGATGATACAAATGGAAGAACGGTCACAATAGAGGTGGTCTCCTGGTACCCTCGACCTTACAAGAGTATCAAGGGTCATCCAAGGAGGCCTAAACAACACATAACACATCACGGGAAATACAGCACAAGAGGGGAGGTCACATAAATGAGCAAATAATGCTATGACATAGGTGACCACCATGGTTATAAATACTTACCTATTGTTAAGAAAGGCTCGAACTTGTGAGCATCGTAGAAAGATGCTCCATCAAGTTTTGTAAGAAGTGTGAACAGTTCACATTTGTTTGATTTGTATTTTTAGGATGATCAATCGGTGTTTGTTTGTCAAATCGTTGTATATTCAAAAAATTTTATTATTTGCGAGGAGAGGAATCAAATTTTCTATTTCCCACTGATGATAACTGCCTTATTCTTTTCTGATCTTTTGATTTCTTATTCCAGTGAGTCAGTCTTTCGTAGTGAAATGGACTATCTTCCACTATAGCAACCTTTGCTTGTATCATAATTTCTTCTTTTAGTTGTTCAATTTGTCTTTCCAATGCATTTTGGTTAGCTCCTGATCCTTGAAGGGATAACGACGGAGGAACCCAGCATATATACCATTTCTTCATGGATGAGGTGAATTTTCAATCTTCTCCTTATCCACTCTACTGTATTTTGTTCCATCATATTGTTCTTGTTAAGGAAAATTATGCATAAATATCAATGATATCAATAAATACCCATAACTCAATGAAATATAGAAATAAAGAAGATATAAAATGATGAACGATACCTCAACAAACCACTTTAATTCATGGCTTCTATTGATGGTCTAGCGCAAATGATCTTGTGTATGAATATGCCCTCAAAAGGTGCACTTCCTTGCTATTCCAAGATGCCAAGTGGGAATGACCATGATAGTTTATTGCAATGAAGATGAGCTTCACAACAATGGTAGTGATATGGTAACAAGTTGATCGCAAGCAAAATGGAATGACTTGGGTGTCAAAGGCGTGCTGTAATTCCTGCAGAGTAACAATACTAAAAGCTTGGATCAATGAAATGGAAGAAGAGGGTTCAATTTATAGACTTGAGAGAAAGAAGATCAACGGTATAGAAAGAATAAGAAGATCAACGGTATAGGAACCTTGAGAGAATGTGCGTGAATAGAAAGAAGACAAGTATCACACAAAAGTTGTTTTGTTTGAGTTAACTGCTTTCTTTTATAAAGATATGAATTGCTTTCATAAATTAGAATGTTTTTTTTCTAATTTAAGAGATATTGATAAAAACAAGGTTGATTGAGTCAGTTAACTCAACTTGTGATTTACTTTTGCATGATTTGAGAGAAATTAAATAATAATTATTTAATTTTGTGTGCATGAAGAAGAAGACTTATTTTCAGAAGATTTTTGAAGATAAGAAAGCAAATTAAATAAATAGATTTATTTAATTGTTTGTGCATGATTTGGAAGAATAAAATAAAATATTTGATTATATTTTATTTTTAGAGATTGAGAGAATTTAAATAAATTTGATTGATTTATTTAAATTTGGAAGAAGAAATGACTTAATTAAATAATTAAGAATTATTTAATTGTTTGGAAGAATTAAATTAAATAAAGGATTTATTTAATTTTGACTTTAGAAGAGGTAATTAAATATTTTGATATTTAATTAACTTATAGGACTATGAATCAAATAAATAAATTTGTTTATTTATTTAAATAAATATTAAGAATATTCATTTAGACTGAGTCATGTCATTTTTAGGCGTATACAGTTCTAATTATGTCTAGGAAATAGATTAGTAAAGATCTATAAATTCTGATTCGGAGGAGCAACCGACTTATTTCCATTGTTATTCACTCCACTTACCTATATAACATTCAATTCGATGAGGTCTTGTATTTCATGTTTAAGACGCATACATCGTTCAGTATCATGCCCTTGTTGTCGATGATAATGACAAAAGGCATTAGCATCGAAGTAAGGTCCTTGCATTCTACTAGGATCCAATGGTTTGATTGGAGGAAGCTTCAAGAGATTGTTACTCACTGCTTGATTCATGATAGAATGTAAGGAGTCGGATATCAGAGTGAATTGTCTTTGCTGTTGTTGATTCTGAAACGGTGCCCTCTTCGGATTAGTGATAGCGGACACTTGTGAAAAGTTGTTTGAATTTTGTCCTTTAATCTTGATGAAACTCTTATTATTCCTTTTAAAATTGTTTTTTGAAGGTCCAGTTGTTGATTGACCAAATTGAGCTAATGAGTTTTGGTTTTCATACTGACTAGACGAAAGTTGGTAATCACGAAGGGTTGTGCCTAAATGTTGAAAAGAGTTATACTTCATCAAGAGGATCTTATCATGGATGTTAGGTTGTAGATTTGTAATAAATACCTTCTGAACATCCTCATCATTCCTTTCGTATTGAATTTGTGCATAAAGAGCTTGATACCAACTGATAAACTTAGTTAACTTCTCTTTCAGACCTTGTTTACAATGAACTAAATCAATTAATGAGACTTGAGGTCCAATGTTTGCTTGAAAATGTTGTAGTAATTGATAAACTAGCTAAGAGAAAGAATTTATTGAATTTAGAGGTAAAGAACAAAACCATTCCAAAGTAGTATCTTTGAGAGATCGTGGGAAACGTTTTGCTAACAAGTCCTCTTCAAAGTATAAATCACTACACATAGCCGTGAATGCTACCACATGAGTATTAGGATCACCTTTTCTACCATATTTTTCAAAGCGAGGAGTTTCAAACTTCTTAGGCATAGGAGTTATCAAGATTGCATAAGATAGATGGTTACAGGCATGATAAGTTGGTATATTAGGCTGTGAAGAATTTGTCAAGCTCGTGACCTTTTGTTGTAAAGAAGTCATGCCTTGCAAGAGTTGGTTTAGGAGGGCTTCATTAGGAGATGCAGTTTGAGAATTTAAAGTTGTGGTCATGAAATTTTGAGGAGATTGATTGTGAGTGGTAATGAAAGATGGTTGAGAGTAATTGTGAGTGGAAGGTGGTTGAGAATAGTTGTAGGTAAAAGGTGGTTGAGAGTGATTATTCAAAAAAGAAGTCACCCTAGGTGGTTGTTTTTGATAGTTGAATCCCACAGCTTTGTAATTTTGTGAATTAGTGACATTAGATACTCCAATACTAGTGGTAGCATTACTACAAGCATGTGCATTAGTAGTTAGAATTGTTGATGTAAAGGTAGTCATTCCAGTAGTTAGTATAGGTGTCAATATTTGTGTATGAGATGGTGATGACATGTTGTTAATAACATTCACACATTCAGTCACTGGCATAACATTATTATGCAGTATATGCACTAAGCCTTGAAGTGTGTTAACACCAGCTTGTCATTCTCTTAAGAACTCTCTTATGTTATGAATTACAGGTACAGCTTCTTTTGCTATCCTTTCATTTTCCATAAATGCCTAAAAATGAGCTAGTTCTTTATCAAGTTTGTTTATTTGTTCATCAGGTACATGTGCTATCACATCAATAGGGTCCTCAACATCATGAAATACTTGTTCTTTCATTGTAGTTGTAGGAAGAATGATATCTTGTAAAGTTTGTGTTTCTCCTTTTGTAAAGAAGGTGTTCAATGGATTTTCTGATGTAGAAACACCGTTGTTATTGGATGCACAAGAACCCATTAGTCTAATACTTCTTATTAAAGGGGTATTTCTATTAGTGTAATGGGTTATACTTGACTCATGCAAAATCATACAACCCTCAATGCACAAACTAATAGAACAAACCCTAGGATGAAGGTATACTTGTTGAAATACACAATGTGTAAATGCAAAGATTGGAATGCAAACTCAAAAACACACTATAATGAAACACTACAATATGAAATCAGACCTAAAAGAGTGTTTAAAAGAATGGTAAAATCTAAAACAATATTTTAACCACAAACCCTAGCTTTTGGAAAGAGTAGGTTATATGAAAAATGCAAAATTTTAAGCAAATTCTAACAAATAAAGCATGAAAATGCAATACAAATGATTATAGAATGATGTATTGCTATAATTTATATCAAATCTGATGCAAATATCAGAGATCTAAATGATTTAGATGAAATGCAATGCAAACTATGTCAAAATGCAAGCCTAGGATACATGATTTTTTCAATTTTTTTGTAAATTTTCAATTTTTTTTGTAAATTTTCAAATGCAATAAGATGATAATGAAATGAATAAATGTAAATATGAAGTACAACACTCAGCAAGGTACAAAATTCAATAAAAACATGACTTCACCAAAATGTTATGTATGAAAAATGGGGATGAGGGTTTGATAGGTGATTTAGCTAGATCCTCCTTTCACTACACACATTCAAGGACAGTTAACTGAGTTGAATCACAACTTCTACAAGAGGATTCACCTACAGGTTGGTTGTCACTTATAATTATAGGGAAATTTGGAAATTGATGATTAATATGTTAATTTAAGCCCAATTATACTCAAGACCCTAATTATGCAAAATCGTAAACAAACAGACAAATTCCAACAAATGCTCGCACACAAAGATGGTAAATGAAGATTAGATACACACTAGTTTTCAAAGTTTAGGATCCTAAATTGTCAGAAGCAAAGGGACTCTCACCCAAGCCCAATGCAGTATTTTCTTCAGGGGTTTTCAGACTTCTTCTGCTACTGATGATCCCTGTTTTGGAGATTTTCAACTCTCGAACTCGGAGGGCAAAGGGACTAGCGACTAAGCCCTGACAATTCTCTTTTCTTCTTCTTTCTGTCAGATCCAGAATCCTTATGCTCTATAACACTCCTCTGCAACTCCACTCTTCGCGATCCAATACCTCTCACCTACAATCAAAAGAAGAGGGGTTGGAGGTTGTGGTGTTTAAGAGCTTGCCTTGGTCAAGTCCTAGAATGGCATTCAAGCCTTCTAACACCATTGTTAGATAGAGAGTGCGTATCTTTGCAGGATTGAGGAGAAAACAAATTGATAAATGATTGATTCAAACACAAATAGATATCACCTCGGAGGTGTAGCTCCCATGTAGATGAAGACCTTTCACAACATGAGAAGATGAAAGCAAATCTACAATAACAAACACAACAACACAAGTATGCTCTGCCACAATGAATGCTTTGAATGCTCTAGAATCATAGGTTCACCAAAAAATCATTATTGAATCTTCTAGTTTACAAATGAAACCCTAAACATGCTTATATATGCATTCCCACTACAAATTTTGTAATTCAAACTTAAGATGTCGGCAAGGAAGGCCTTTAACGGTCACTTTACCGACATTCAAATTTGGGACCCTGCCAAAATAGGGCAGGACAAGGGCACGAGCGCCCTTGCCCCAGGACCTATTTTGGGTCAAGTTAAGGCTCAACAATCACTTAGGCCCCATTTGACATGGGTTTCAGGCCATTTTGTCTCGAGAGTTAATTCTAACATGCATGATGAAAAACAAGGGACCTGGGAGCTAAACTTAGGAGGTAAAAGTCTTAGGGGGACATTTTACGACATACAGAACTATGACATTTTTTTTGGAAAATCATTACATAATTCAAAAAATGTGTTTAAGACCCTTAGCTTCAAAAGAGTATTCTTGAAAAATGAAAATTTTGATGTTTGAAAATTTAGAATTTTTGCCATTGAAATTTAGAGTTTTTGGAAAAAGCTTGAGTGTCTTGAAAAACAAAAATTAAATTCTGCATTCATTTGTGCATTGTATTTTGTGGGAATAAAACTCTATTGTGGAAATGGGATGGGGAATCATTTGGGCCTATGTGTGCCATGTTTAGACCTTAATTTTTGTGCCATGTATTTTGCGTGTTTTTACTATGTGGACATAGGATGGAGTGGACTTCCGTGTCCATCCACTTGTATGGTAAGCTATGATGAAGCAATGGGAGGTTAAGATAAATAATTACTTAAAATGAATGGGACTTACACAATTAAAACATTAACAAAAGTTATCCACGAGACTCTTCCATATGCCTAATAGGATACATGAAAGTACCATGAAGGACACTAGGTTAGTCTACCAATGTTGTTGAGGACCTCCATGTGGTTCTCGATACCCATGATAACACTCCATCGCTAAATCCTATCATAACCCTCTCCTCCTCCTTTTTACATTGGTTTGTAAATCCAATATGTGCATGTGATCCCATAGTATATGCTTGATTGGTGTGTTCTTTCCAATCTTCATGTGGTTGTATTCTTGTATGACATGTTTGATATCCCATTTGTATGTATTGATGGTGTTAGTAGAACCCTTATGTGTACTTACTTAGTTTTCCATGTATTTATGTGATTGGCATGTGTATGCATTGATTGGTGATTGTGTACCCCTCATGTATACTTTGCTTGGAAAATCTATGTATGAGATGTGATTAGTATATGCATGTTCAATCACCTTGTTTTACATGAGTGTTGTTGGACTACCTAGTTGGTTGCCTCCTAGTTCAAAGGGGTGGGCCTAATAATTCCACATGGTTGGGTGGTGTGGAACCATTGTTGGGGCCCACAGATCCTTTGGAGCATCTTGGAGAGTGTATAAGGATTTCATGCCCTTGTGGATGTGGTAACTTATCATGTTGTACTCTTATTGAAAACATATAATTTAGGACATTTATTTCTTTATATGTAATTTCATAAATATGATTAATGACAATTGGGATTTGAATTGGAATCCACCCACATGTGTGGTGTTAACTCTATCTTTTATTTTAGCATTACTTGACCTTAGAGTTGAATGTATGGCATATGTAATGAGATTCTCATGTTTGGTTATATTCAGGAACATGATTAGAAAGCATGATTTATATGCCTTGTGGAAATAAACATGTATTTAGCATAATCATGATTCATTTGTTGTTTACTATTTATGTTGTACTTGGAGGTTGAAATGTTTACTTTTTTGAGTAGTTGTTTCCCTTGCGTACCTTGTCATTCCCTTAGCATGTGTAGACCCATGCAAGTATGGGAACTATGACATTAGTTTTTTCTAGTTTTGGGGGTTCTTGGAGTTTTCTCATTTGGCCAACGAAGAGTCTATATGTGCTCAAGTGCTTAGCCCAGGTCATTTTTGTACAACACATAAAACAAGAAAGTTATGCCTTTTTTGTTCCTTGTTCTAAACTTGTAGTTTTGGACTTATATTTTAATAGAGTTGCAAAACTATCCATGGACCCTAAAGTCCTACATACAGGTCATTAGGGTTTTGGAGGTTATAAGTAGGTTTGTAATTTAGAGGTGTGTAAACCTGCTTTAGAGTTCTAAAGTTATGCAAGACAGAGTTGTGGAGTTGTAGGAATTAGAGGTAGGCTTGTAGTTTATAGGTTGCAAATCTACTCATGAACTTCAAAGTTTCATAAGTTGCATACTTGTAGGGATCAAAGGTAGGCTTGCAGTTTTTAGGTTACAAATTTGCTTGTGACCTCTAAAGTTTCACAAATTATAGACTTGTGGGGATCAAAGGTAAGCTTGTAGTTTGTAGGTTGTAATGCTACTCATGACTTTTGAAGTTCCACAAGTTGTAGACTTGTAGGGGTTGGAGGAAAGCTTACAATTTGTAGGATATAAAGTTGCTCATGAACTCTAAAGTTTTGCAAGTTGAAGAGTTACATGGATCAGAGCTTTGCATGCAAACTTTACAGTTTTACAAGTTGAAAGGTTACATGGATCAAAGATCTATATTTAATTTGTAGGAGCTACAAACTTGCATGGGAGCTTTGAAGTTTTGCAAGTTGAAGGGTTGCGAGGATGAAAGGTCCACTTGCAATTTGCAAGAATTTTAGAATTTGGAGGGAACTTAGAAGTTTTAGAAAAGCTACAAATTTGCTTGGAAGCTCTACATTTCCACCAGGACTTGCGTTTTAAGCTTGACATGGTAATTTTGATTTGTGTTTTTGTAAGTCTTATGCTTGTGTCACCATACTTGGTATACTAGTGATTTTTTGCCTCATATGCCATGGTGTGATGACATGATACCTTGTGCATGTAGGTGTGCAATTTGGCATGTTGATGCCACATTCTTAACACAAAAACATTGTTCATCTAGTTTTTGTTCGTTAATGTCTTAGGCAAAAGCTTTGGGCATTACATGTTTGCTCTTGGATCTTGTGACTTTTGATTTCTAGTTGGTGATTTGAGAGTTGGTTCAAGGAAAAATTTTCTCACCTTTAATTGGGATCATATCAAAAGATCAATCATGTTGAATTTCACTACCTAAGTCCTTAGAAAAACTCTCACTTAAGAACATGCCATAACTTGTGCGAATATCTTCTACTAGCGTAGTCATCATGATTCTTTTCTCAACATAGGTCACTTGCACATCTTTAAGATGACCAACTAATGGTATTGATTTTGATTCCAAATAGTGGCACTTGCCAAGTGTCTTGGTGCACAATAATCCTAGAGCATTCATTACCGAACTAAGGGCATGGCATTAACCAATACTTCTAAATCTATAATATAATTGTTTAGTTTGTATCCTCCTATGCATAATGAAATATATAAGGGATTTGGTTTCTCTTGGACTTTAGTTATCTTGCTTTAAGGAATTGTAGATATATCTACCAAATTTTTAAGGAGGAGGGTTGACTTAGACACCTTCTTAAACAAGTGATCACTCACTCTTGCTACTCTGGATGTTTCTGAAAAAATTTGAGTTGCGATATTTGCACTTTAGTTTTCACCATATAATTTAAGACATCGAAATTTGGGATAGTCTCAAATAATATTGTGATTGATTTGGTAGATTGAGATGAAGATGGGCCTACTTCAACATCCACTTTTTCCTTTCCTTTCATCTATGTCAATCTTTCTCTTGAATTTATTATTTTCAATTTTCTCATTTTGGGAATGGATGAGAACAACAAATAAATGACTAGGAAAGTCATCCCACCACTCATCATGGGAAGTTTCATCTTGAATGAAACCTATTGTAGAGTCATGATTAGGTTTTTTTGGAGAAAGATTTTGATTTCCAGACAAACCTTAATTGTTAACTTTAGACAATAAAATTAGTTGCAACATTTTATGTGTCTTCACACATTCATGGGCATCATGATCCATGGTGTCATGTAAAGAGCAATAATTGTTCACATTCTTGTTAGGAGGAACCTCCAATTCAAGTTGTTCTAGAGTGGCTAGTAATATGGGTTGATTTCATTCCATTTAGAGGAACAAAATTCCTACAAGGTGCTCCATGATATGGTTGTGTTGGGGCATGTTGTGGGAATTGATGGTTCATCAACATCACATCATTCACCACTTTTGTAGTAAGGGGTCAACTAAGCTTTGAATGAGTGGGTGAATCTAATCTTTTAAGTTCTCTTGTGGCAATAATATCATCTTCTAGATTTCAAACTGCCCATGTTTATGCCTCTTCAAGTTGATCTATGTCACAAGTCTTGATTAAAAAGTAATCTATGGAGGTAATGCATTGATAAAACAACTTAGGAGAATTTGGGGTGAATGTCTTAGTGCCTCATTGATCCTTCCCACAAGATGATTAAATCAAGTAATGAAATCTTGCATGGGTTCATTATATTCTTTCTTGGAGTTAGATAATTAACCAAACATAAAATAATCATCTTTGGCTAGATTAAAATGGGTTAATAGTTTCTTAGTCATAAGAGCCCAACTAGTGATGCAATCCAAAGGAAGATGATGGAAGCATTTTGTTGCCCCTCCTACTAATATTTCAACAAAAAACTACTATAACATCTTCGCGAGAAACACACAATATGCCACAAGTTGTAGTGAACACTAAGATATATTTATTTGGTTGTTGAGTGTCATCACCATGGAACTTGGGGACTCCCTTCCTATATCCTCAAGGAAAATCATGGAGAGCTTGAAATGCAAGAGGGCTAATATTATTACCCAAAAGAAAGGGAAGAGGTGGGATACCATTGTCATTGTTGTTTCTGTGATCACCCATTATTTGATCAATAGGTTTTTTATGTGACAAAAAAGATACTTCGATGAGTTTAGGAATATATGGAAGTGATTCTTTGCTTGAAGATGATTGTTCAAAAGCTAGAAAAGTAGACTCAAAAGGATCCACTTTTTTCAAGACCTTATGGAAATTTTATAAGCCAAATTTTTAATTCCAGGTAGGAAGAGGCTAAACTAGTCTCCTAGTTGCAAGATCTACCTTTTTTTCTTCTTCATATAGTAAGGTAGTTGGTGCTCTGCAATGGGCTAAACTTTTCTTTTGATTGAAGATGAAGTGCCTTAGGCTATCCAAGATGTCTTCTTATTCTCGTTCAATCTAATTGAGATTAGTCTACAAATGGTTGTTTATCATGAAGTAATAAC
The DNA here is from genome assembly GCA_027924645.1 of Cunninghamia lanceolata. Classification (NCBI taxonomy): domain Eukaryota; kingdom Viridiplantae; phylum Streptophyta; class Pinopsida; order Cupressales; family Cupressaceae; genus Cunninghamia; species Cunninghamia lanceolata. The sequence continues at coordinate 4,294,639 of BSBN01000942.1, forward strand.
TTTTAGCAACTCATGGCCCATGGTGGGCACAAAAAAATATTAGCATTTTAATTTGTCTCTTTCAAGACAACTCAATTGGAATAATGTATAGGGAAATCCTCTCTTCAAACTTGCAGGGGAAGCTCCTTGATCTAATCTACTCTTAAAATCTAAAACAACACAACAAAAAAACTAGATTGCTACTTATGCACACTATAAAATTTATCTTTTTGAGTTTTACCTGTAATTAAAATCTTAAAAACAATCTAGATTGATCTTTTTGATCTTAGAGGTAGAAGCACAAGATTGAAAGTACTTATCTCACAAGGAGATTTTTTTATTATGCAACAAAATAAAAATATGAATTGAAAACAAACCACCATTAATGGTTAAAGAAAAGACCAATGAATTGGTATTTAATTATAGGATTGATTTGACATAAGAAACATTCCACAAACAATGCAAAACATAATGCGAGATTAAAGACAACAATCCTTAAAAGCATGTAAAGCTACTGATTAGGAATAAAGAAAGTGTGTTAAGCAAAGTTGAACACTAATCTTCTTATTACTGACTTCTTGAATTTGAACATTATAAAAAAATTTGAAGTTGAAAGAAAGCTTTTGCAACATTAGTCTAACAAAAAATTTCATTACATTCTATGTGCTCAAGTCTCTTATTTATTATCTCTCTAAGATAAGCTTGTAGAGAAAATAATAATAAAATAATACTTTAAAGCAAGCTTAAACTCTATCCATCCAAAAGAAGCAATAAAACACTTTAATATAATTTGAAATAAGCTTTTATTTGCTTTCCTCCTTGAATAGACTGTCAATGTCTAAAGCATGGCTATGATTTGATGTTTTTTTCTCTTTAATTCCTTTTGGAAAATTGAAGTTGATGTTTTAGGTATGAGATGGAAGTTTTATCTTGGTGATACCATTAGAAAAGCTTAACCTCTTTTTAGTGTTTTGACATGACTTTGATTGAGAGCAATTCTCTTAAGCCATGAGCACATTAATCATTGTTTTAAACTAGTTTTGCCACCTCAAAATGACACTTTAACACTTAAACTTTCAATCATCCCTGTAGGCATAGTTTCATGTTGTGTTTTCTAGCTTTGGCACACTTTTTAGCTAGCAATACTACTTAAAAGTGATGATTTCTAATGTTTGCTCGTCAGTCACGCTTTCACAACCTCTCTACCTTTTTGGTCATCATTTTGGGATGACATTACTATTGAAAAGGTGTGACTTTCTTTGCTTTAACTTGTCTTCATATTGGTTGCACTTTTTATAATCTCCTACTACTTAAATAGTGTTTTGTCATTGGCATTGCCAACAAAAGTTGTGATTTCCTTTTGTTTTTAATCTTTCATTCTCTAGTCATGGATTTCTAGCCACTTAACCACTTAAATTGCTCTTTCACCTTGGCAATGCCATTGATAAAGGGCAATTTTCATACTTAGTCAGACTTTCTCTTTGCTCTTATTATGCTTTTCCTCTCACTCTGCCATGTACTTCACCATTTTTAACTAGAACAACCCATGAAAAAGAGTGACTAGCTTTTGTTGGTTTACTTGTCTTTGAGATTGGTGTTGTTTCCTTGAGATATCTAATATGATCAAAATTTTAAACAAAGTTTGTGTCTTCATTTCCTTGACACACTTTAACCATCTCACTACCATTCTTCCGTCAAGTCTAAACCCTCAACATTTCATCTTTTTTCTTCTTGTACTGGAGCTCCCAACCCATTGAAAACCTGATCTCTTTCATCTAACATTCCTTGTCCATGGGTTATCTACAAACATTGTTATTTGACAAAAATAAACCAACACTTGATGACTTGGTAATTTGATGAGGGAGAAAACTTAGCTAACATTGATAATTCGATAGGGATGACATGGTTATTGACAATAATTTTGACTGTAATCAAAGTTTCATAGGGGTACCATTTTTGGTACTAACATAATCCATGTATGGAATGTCCTACCCCCTTTGTGTTTTATGTGGTTTAGTTGTCACCTAGTGCGTTTTGGGTTTTTTGCATTTTTGACATACAACCAAGCATGTACATATATTTTGAAATAACAAGAAATAGAAACACCCACAAGCTAAAATGTAATGGAAATGCTATATAGAACCTTTTCAAACAATACCCATATAAGATATTCATAAATATCAAGATTCCAACATACCCATTTGGTTGTTACAAATTATAGTATTGGAAAAGAGCTGAGACAATAGATAAAAGGTGCAAATCACTTCCAAATCTCTACAACTCTGATTATAACAACAGCTGGATGAAGGACAACATACACCAAAGATGGAAGCCTCTTTGGAAGGTAGATATAACTCTAAAAATACTTACTGTTGGTTGTTATTGCAATCCCACGCCCCTCTATAATGCTGGTACAACCTATGGAGTAGAAGGACAACAATAAATGTAATCCAAGGACTCTCCAAACTACTGAAATCACTATGCTAGGTCTGGTTAAAATCTCATGCTCAGCTGATGAGGAAAACTCACTCCAAAATCCACCATGTTGTACAGCCCTGCCTGAGGAGGTACGACATGTTTGGGCAGAAATATACACAATAAAAATCCTCCAAAATACTATCTAAAACCTACAATGTGTTTATCAATGTCCTTGAATTATCATGCCAAAAGTAAGAAGATATTGCTATGAAATCCTCTTTGCGACAAACTGACTTTGTACAATGAAGCTCAATGGTAACGCCTGCAATGAGGCCACTCAAACAATACCCTAGGAGTGTCTTTCAACTCCGCAAATGCTCTCAACTATGGAGTTTTCCATCTCCAAGGTCATTGGTTCAAACCCTTGCTCACAAAGAACAAAGCTCAGACTTAGAAGAAAATGCAATAGTGAATAATGGAAAAAGACTTCACTTTTCACTTTTATTCCTCTCTTGTTTTCCCAACGCCACTTTTGGGATATTAAAATTTTAATAATATTTATCTTTTTTGCCTTGGGCGCCCATCTCATAAAGTCACGACTTTATTCACTTTTTTATTAAAACTCCATTTTAGCTCCGAAAAAGACCTTTTAATTAAAATAATGATAATTTGACACACGAGGTCCTTGTTTAATTCATTCGTGATTTAAAACATTTCATCTCGGTTCCGATGAGCTATAACACTAAGGTGCTTTTAAAATATTTTAAATAATATTTAGCAACCTTAGTAAAATAATTAAAATAAATCCATTAATACACTCATTTTGCGAAAACTGTCGGAATGCATTGAAATTGAAAACTAACTGCACTGGAGTGATCCTGATGAAGAATAATGATAATCGGATCCAACCAGGTGACTTACTATAAATAGACACCCTCTCCAAGATTCTTGGAGAGCACACCAGAAGCTAGAAATCACCCCAGAAAGTGGCATATGAGTCCTCTAGATCAACTGAGCTCATTGGAGTCCTTAGATAACCCCTCTAATAACGTTGACACGCACCGATAAGGTCAGTGCCAATTGCACTGCAGGAGAACCTTAAAATGGGGAAATTACAGTCCGCCCTCCCTAAAGATTACTTGTCCTCAAGCAATGCCAGAACAACCCCACAATCATCAGACCAATCCAAACTAAACCCAAGAGTGATCCCGGGGTCTCAAATCAATCTATGGAAATATTCATCATGTTGTCGCTGCGCTACTCTGATGAAAACTATTAATCCATAGCACCAAGTCTGTGCTCTCTCCTCCAATAACCCCAAAATGTAATCATCATCAACATCCAAACTGAAATATCTGTGAGGGCTTAAAACTATATCATGAAAAGTCTTCTACCAAGGTGCCACAGTGATGTCCATACCTAAAATCCCACTGCCTAACTTGATCCTGGTCAACAAAAGAAATAATTTGCTCATCCTCAAAGAATAACCCTCAGCATATCCCCTCATAGTATCCTAGAAACGATGCCAATCAGTCCCTAACCGAAACCCAATAACAATAGTGCCATCCCTAGAATCATACATCTTGACAATGCCATCCCGATCATAGACTGACAACCCCTCACCGACACGTAATCTCCAAATGTCAACCTGCCCATATTGAGCACACCAACTCATCCAATTGACTATAATCATCATAGTAATATCTATAGGTATATCCATAAACATCTTGAACTGATTGTAGTGACCATCACTCATACTGGCGGGAGCTAAAAATAATTGCTCTAACTTTGTAAACCCTCCCACAACTTGCTGCCAAGAAGCCTGTAAGTACTCGAAGTCCATCCACCCATAAATTGAAGTTGCCATAATCAACGTTGAAATACTAGGGTAGCAGCTGTCATAAAAGATTACACCAAAAAACATAGGAAATGTGAATGTGGGAATGACCAAAGGAACTCCTCCAATAACAACATTACCTCTACTAATTAACACCATTTGAGAATTACTCCACTGTTGGGCTAGAGGTGTTGTCCAATTCAACTGTGGGATATCATTCATTGTCCTATGCGTGCTGATTGGAAAGTAGACAATGGTACCAACTCCGAAGTTAGGTCCACCTCTCCAATTCTGAATCAACATCTCACCCCTAAAAATTGTCCCTGGATCCCAAGTCCCATGATTGCCATCAATCATATTCACACACACCTCCTCTTGGCTGCTGCAACAACTGATGACAATCCTGATAAGTCTAAAAATTAGATCTATAATCACCTTGGGATTACTTCTATTGTCATAAATTGGTAATGTTTCACTAGCATTCCCATTCCAAATGCTATAGCGACAAATCTGTGCACACCAATCCATGCAATCAACTACTATTATTAATGCAAGGTCTGAAAATTTCATAATCAACACCATAAAACAACCCTTAAACATAGATGTGTAAGTTGGAAACCAAAGAACCATGTCTGAACACTCTTCGTCCATTTGATGCACCTTGTTGTTATGTGTTTTCATGAAGTAAGGAATAGTAAAGCCATTATGAAGCATCATATCATGTGAATGACTTGGGCCAACAAACACCATTTCATGCTTAGCCATAAAATTTTGAATATCAACAAGATGAGGTATTTTACCAATGTCATCCATAAAATTTTCATCTATCATCTCATGAGGAATCAAATCATATGAAGATATTGATATGCTGTTCTCAATCAAAGAATTAGCAACCAGTTCAAACCTTTCATCGATGTCTTCATGGATCTTATGTATACCTTCTCTCATTTCAAGATGGTCATCATTAGTCACATTTTCTAGAAGTATATCACGCCCATACCAAGACAATAGGCTGATGTTAACACTCACATAATCCACACTTCCTTCATTCCTTTCAATGGTGTCTTCATAGGTTTCATGCACCCCTTCACCCAATGTTGAATGCTCATCTTTATCTACAGATTCAAAAGATGTATCACGCTGAAATTTGCCCTCATTACCTGTTATATCTACTATCTCAAGGCTGCAAGCTACCCCTTCATGCAAAAATTGATCCTCAAGCAGGTTCCAATCTTTATCAACATATTGAACCTCTTTAATATGGGAAGTGCTGAAATCATCATGCAACATTTCTCCGTTATGGTGTTCAACAATCCCTTCAACAATATGTTTGATCTCCATAATCCTTATGTCACTTTCTTGAACTTTGGATGCGGCTGCAATACAAATAAAATTTTCTGCTTTGTATGAAGGAAAGTGATCCATACTCAATTGTAAGCAAAGATCATCAGCTTCTTTGTCTTTGTCCTCCGCATACTTGAAAGCCAAATCCCTATCCTTAAGCAATTGCAAGTAATCTAATTTCATCATTTCCAATGCTTCTTTGATAGTGTATAATTGAGTACAAGTGACTCCACTTGCAACACCCTTTTTCCTCTCCTCAATTTGAGCTTCCCAAATAAGTTCTTCAATGTATTTGTGAGAATCATTTTCCCTTGTTAACACTTGCACCATTTTCTCGTCTATAACCATAAATCGGTCCTTCAAATCTTGCAATGTTAAAGGTCTTTGATCAAATTCATCAAAGGGACTTGAGCTGCCATACACTAAATTTTCTGATTTACTTTCATGTGCAGGAACCATATCATCATCAAAATTGGTTTTTTCACTAGTTGATGCCTTGCAATCCTCATGTAAAAATGATGGGACAACATTATGAACAAACACACTATTCTCAAAGGAATCTGTCTCCTCACAAGCCTTATCAATTTGAATCTCTGATTCTTGAAGGGCCATCGACTGAGTGCTCTTCAAGAAATCTTTCGTAACCTCAAGCTTGTTGGAAAGCTTGTCAACCTCCTCCTCTTTCCCTTTCAGTGCATCAAAATAGATCTCACCCAGTGTTGGTAATTTTCCCAGACTAGATGCTTGTTCCCAGTTATCCCTACAAGGTAACCATCATTGATCAACAGGATTCCCAGGCCAGGGGCCAACAATATAGGAGATAGACTCTATAATATCTCCTCTTCTTCTTTAGGCTCTGCAAAACCAAGGGGGGTATTCCCTATTCAACATCCATAAAATGCATCTATGTATTAGCTGGGATGTTGACACAAAGCAGATAAATCCTCTCTTATGCAGACCAAAACTGTAAGATAAGTGCAAAGGGGCTAGATTTGGGCCTATATTCAGTTGTAGACAGAGGATTTTGGTCCTAAAAACTACTTCTAAAATCCTAATGGTTTGATTTAAAGTTTAATTTTGATTTTATGTTTGGATGCAAAACTGAGACTTTGGGCTGCAACCTCAATACAAGACTGGATCTGTGCCTATCCAGGGCTCGGAGTCAATAGACATACACATGTGAATGGCCAGCATGAACATATACCAAAGACTAGATTTCAAGGGGATTTGTTTAGCACCTGCCTTACAGACACCTCCCAAGACTGAGTATTCAGTTATCTCTGCTTACAAACATCCTCACTACAATACACTCCTCCCAACACTTGATCTAAAACATTTAATCTACTCCTTGAGCAGAAGTAAGAAATCAAGCATTCAATACAGTAAACCTATATTCTAGAATCATGAACACCCCTTAGATGCCTAGATTCAGAAGAAGAACACACTTAATTTGGAGACATATAACAGAACACATGCAATATAGCACTACTCATTTAAATCAACGTGAAACCAGTACATTTATGCATGAGACATACAATATGAGACTCATAAACTCACAAGACATCCAGAACAGGGCCACCAATGAAGTTGTATTTTATCACAGCACCAAAATTCGTCCAGTTTTTAACAACCACAAATGAGCAACACCACCTGCTATATACAGTAAGGAAGGTGTACTTAACATTGAAAGTACATGGTTGACTCAAAAAATTGCCAGATACAACTCATTATGAGAAAATGGCACTCAGCATTAAATGCAATAGGCAGAGGAGGAGACAGGGGAGATCTCGAGCCTTGCACCACCACCTGGGGATTCACATCTTCAATCAGGTACTTGATCCGTCCACGCCTTCGCCCATACCCTGTAACATCCACCATTAATGGCATACCAACCCATGGCCTTGGGAATGCAGTGGACTGTGCATTTTGCAACTTTTCCCGCTAAGAAATATGACCCTGATATTTCAAATCATGTGGGAGTCATTTATCCCACATGCACCCTGCGGTGACCTCCTGAATACTTTATAAACTAGGCCGCGAACATATATGATGTCGGTGATTTTGCTCCCGATGGCACCAACCCTGAACCTCATCATCGTGACCTGCGCCAACGGCAAACCTCCCGCATGATATCCTGATATGCAATATCACCCCGATATTTCATATCACCTCCTTCGGAATATCACCGTGACGTTAGCGAACCACCTGTTGAGCTCGCCTGGCATGAAATATCACCTCGATATTTTGTTGGCCCCTGATGACATCACCGTCATATTGCAATATCGGGGGGATCTTCGTAAGATGACCGATGTTGGAAATATGACCCCCTCAAACCTTGATGATGTCACCATCATACTGACAAGATAGGGTGATATTCGGGAGATCACCCGATATTTGGAATATCACCCCCTCCGCAAAATGTCTGGTTGCATTGTAGCTTCATTGTAATATCGGGGTGATCTTTGAATATGACTGATATTTGAGATATCACCCCCTCCTTCAGAATATGATGCAGCCGTTAAACAAGTAGACATCACCCTCATGTAAAATTTGACGTCAGCAGCATCGGGTGATAAAAGAACGCTGGGGTGATATTGGCAAAGATCACCCAACATTTGAAACATGATGATGACCCCCTCCGAAAAATCAAGTTATATTTGAAATATGATGAGGAGGCACACAGACCTAGAATTTTGACAGGCATAACTTCCTCACTTGGCTGAATTTCAAGGTGATATAAAAGGCAATCCTGCTTAGAATTTTACATTCTTCCACTTGACAGGCCTCTTAAGGCAAGATTCAGACTTCATGCTTCAAAAAATTTTAGGGTTTGAATGAGAAAACCTATAAATGTTCAAGCTCAAAACCCTAGACATAAATGGGTACCAACACCCAGCATGAGAAGGTGATCTCTATCAGAGAGTAGCTATATGTAATTTGACTTCATTACCTCTAATGCTTCTCTAAGCGCCTGAGAATCTAAAAGGGAAAGTTCTCCATCAAGGTCCATATGTGCCCTTGAAGACCTCCAACAACATTTTGCCATCAACTTAAGGGTGTCATCAAATTGTCTAATGGCTGCAAAAACCTGGTCTTCATTTACCTTCAACTGTCCTATCAAATGATAGGACTCCTTGTCACTCCGAAACCCTTTACGCCAAATTCTCCTTTGGCCAGACCTCCTACCATCGGCCCAATATTTAACTCCTCCGCCGATATGCACGTTACACCGATGCACTTGATATCCGCTACGCCGATGTGCCGATGAACTCCCTTCGGTGACACTTGCTAGTTGTCACCCTGATACCTTCACACAGTCAATTGCAAGATACACAGAACAAGTACATAGCAATATACACAGAGATTGTATATCTATTGGAACAACCAAGTTTCCCGCCGATCTGGTCTGCTAAAACTCTTACGATTTCATAGACTATTTCTCCTGTAATCAAACACACTTTTTGAACTTTACAAACCTAGCACATGAGGATGCTAGGGTTCCTCAATGCATGTTGCAAACTGATCCTGCACATGTAAAACTCGAACAAACACAAAACAAAAAACAAAAGCATAAACTAATATACACAGCCATTCCGCCAATTATGAAGTAATCCAACTGGTGGAATGGATTAAGATCCCATATCGACTGCAAAACAGAAATCGATTGCTCCAGAAAATTAACACAAACAGGATCTTTTTATTGCTCTCAGAAATACAGATAACTAATTCAATTTTCCTGCTATTACATCTATCTCCTCTATGTCTGAGATCGACCCAACTAGGGTATTTATCTACTCTCAAAGAGTAGTACAGACTTGATTCCCAGCAGCTGGGAGATACTTCCAAGCGACTGGGAGGTAACAACCTAACAACCTTGTCATCTACAGATCGACAAGTGTCCTAACAACAAACTACAATAACAAAAATGGTCAAACAAACCTTATTACATTAAATGCCCATTTAGGACCTTATTGGAAACATTAAAATAAGCATAAAATAATTAAATGCCTCATGGAGGCCACTGTGGATTGGATGCTCCTGCACCATACACCCCACCGTGAAAAGAACTCATGTCCCATGAGTTAGGTCTTGGTTTTGATCTAGCTGCACACTTTGCTGCCTCATATCTGTTCCATGATTTCTGGACTGCATTGTAGGTTCTACTCATGCCATTCTTTCTTACTGTCATCTCTGCCTGAACACCTGCATTATAAGCCTTTAGTAATGCTTCTTGTACTGCTGCTATGGCAGAACATGTTGACCTTTCAACTTTTGTTGGTGCTAGAGGACAAACAATTGTCCCTACTATAATAACATCCTTGTCTTGCCAATCAACTTGTGGCTGCTTGTAAACCTGTTCTTTAACCTTCTACTGATCCATCTGATCTCCATTAGTCAAAACTGAAAGTACCTTCAAACTTTTATCCTTAGCAACTCCTTTCCCTGAAGTATCCTCAACTGCATTTATGCCTTCTGTTGTAGGCATCTCCACAAACTCTTTCTTTCCCACTAAAATGATTTTGGCTGCCTTCTGTGCTGCAACATCCTCCTACAATGGTATCAACACAATAGTTCTCCCATCCTTCTTGATGGTGTATGTGTTAGCATGTCCCTCATACAATGCTCTCCTATCAAATTGCCATGGCCTACCCAAAAGTAGGTGACAACATTCCATGGGCAATATGTCACATAAAACCTTATCCTGATATTCTCCAATTTGAAAATCAACATATGCCTATTCATATACCCAAAGTGATTGACTATCACTCACCCAAGATGCTTTGTAAGGATTTTGATGTGGAATTCTTTCCAGTTTCAATTTATACACCATTTCCTAAGATACCATATTATCCGTTGAACCAGAATCTATTACTACCTTACATATTTTGCCTTTGCTTTTACAATTGGTCCTAAAAAGAGCTCTCCTTTGTATCATATCCTTAGATGTCTTCAAAATGGTTCTCCTTAACATCAATGCTTCTCCCTGCTTCGGATATCCATAACTGTCAGAAGCCTTCACACTTTGATAAGTGTTTGAACTTTGCACACTTGGACAGTCAGTTTCTTGGATCAGATTTGTCCTTCTGTCTCCCACTGAACTTGTTGCTTTTTCTGGACATCTACTGGCTATGTGGCCTTCCTGATTGCAATTGTAACATCTGAGAGGTCCTCTGCCCCTAAAGTTTCCTTTTTGATTGTAACTTCCCCTTTGAGTTTGACTGCTGTCTCCTTTGTTGTTCTCTTGATTGGATTCACCTTGGTATCTAAATTCATTTCCTCGGCCTCTAAAAGGACTTCTCCCCCCTCTTTGCTGTCTTCCGCTTCCTCTGTTCTGTTGTTCTCCTTTTCTTTTCAATTTCTCTTCTACTCTCAACACCACCTGGAAACACTTGTCCATAGTTTCTGGTGTCAAGATGGTGATCTCATCTTGTATACTGTACTTCAGGCCATTAATATACTTGGCAACTCTTCCTTTCTCATCCTCAGCATGTCCACACCTTAGAGTCAATTTATGAAATTCCTCTATATAGGTGGATACATCCATATCCTTCTGTCTGAGGTTCTGCATTTTCCTGTATATCTGCACTTCATAATCTGCTGGTAGGAACTGAGCCTTGATCCTCTCTACCATCTGACTCTAGGATGAGATCGTGCTCTTGTCACTCTTCACCCTTTCTCCCTGGGTGTAGTTCCACCATGTGAGTGCAGCGCCCTTCAATTTTGTCTTTGTAAACTTGACTCTTCTATTTTTCGGTACCTCCTTGTACTCGAAGTAATTGTTCAAAGCCTCGATCCATTCGATGACTTCTTCTGCATCCATCTTTCCACTGAACATCAGAATCTCCATTCTTGATTCAGATGATTCCTTACCAAGTGATTTTATAGCCTCCAGAATTGTTTCTGGTCTGCAGATATACTGGTCTGTTCTGAGGTTGTTTCCTCTTCCCCATCTTCTTCTTCTTCATTAGACTCCACGTCTGGTTTCTTGCCTTTTCCTAAGGTCTTCAACTCAGCCTGGAGTGCTTCCTTGACTCCAGCTTTGATTAGCTCCTCCATCTCCTTGAATTTCTTGGCCACTTCGGTGGTCATCCCTTTTGGAAGCATGTCACTAGCCCCTTCTTCACTTTCTCTGTCTGACATAAACATTCACAGGCAACACCAACACTGTTACAAATCCTCTCATCCAATAGTAGATCCTGGAGATGCACTACCACTCTGTCTTGCAGTGGCTTCACTCTGCACCCTCTTCCAGCCAAATCGCTATTGGGGAATGGTCATAATCGACCTCAACATCTTATGTCTGCACACTATAGGAATCAGACTCGTCAACCTTCAGAAAATTAAACACTTAAAAACCTTCGCCCAGAGCATTCGCTAGCTCTGATACCACTATGATGCAGAGCCGCCAACAGAAACATGCAAAAATAATGAAAATTGATTTACTTCTCCTCTATCGGCAAGAGTTACTACTATCGGCCCATTGAAACAGTCTTATTCTGATCGCACATCTCATTCTGATGCAAGTACTCTTCACCGGTTGCCTATCGGCAACACACTATACTATCAGCGCACTCCTATCTCCATCGTCCGATAGCCAGACTCACACCGATACACTAGCAAGTTAACCATGTCGCCGTGACATATAACTATCAGCAAACGCCTTGAATTCCCTGCCGATATCACTTGTCACTCTGAAACCCTTTACGCCAAATTCCCCTTCAGCCAGACCTCCTACCATCGGCCCAATATTTAACTCCTCCGCCGATATGCACCTTACACTGATGCACTTGATATCCGCTACGTCGATGTGCCGATGAACTCCCTTTGGTGACACTTGCCAGTTGTCACCCTAATACCTTTGCACAGTCAATTGCAAGATACACAGAACAAGTACATAGCGATATACACACATATTGTATATCTATTGGAACAACCAAGTTTCTCGCCGATCTGGTATGCTGAAACTCTTACGATTTCACAGACTATTTCTCCTGTAATCAAACACACTTTTTGAACTTTACGAACCTAGCACATGAGGATGCTAGGGTTCCTCAATGCATGTTGCAAACCGATCCTGCACATGTAAAACTCAAACAAACACAAAACAGAAAACAAAAGCATAAACTAATATACACAGCCATTCCACCGATTACGAAGTAATCCAAATGGTGGAATGGATTAAGATCCCATATCGACTGCAAAACAGAAATTGATTGCACCAGTAAATCGAACACCAGAAAATTAACACAAACATAATCTTTTTATTGCTCTCAGAAATACATATAACTGATTCAATTTTCCTGCTATTACATCTATCTCCTCTATGTCTGAGATCGACCCTACTAGGGTATTTATCTACTCTCAAAGAGTAGTACAGACTCGATTCCCAGCGGCTGGGAGATACTTCCAAGCGGCTGGGAGGTAACAACCTCTAACAACCTAACAACCTTGTCATCTACAGATCGACAAGTGTCCTAACAACAAACTACAATAACAAAGATGGTCAAACAGACCTTATTACATTAAATGCCCATTTAGGACCTTATTGGAAACATTAAAATAAGCATAAAATAATTAAATGCCTCATGGAGGCCACTGTGGATTGGGTGCTCCTGATTTTAGAACATTCTTCTCTTCAACAAAAGAATCCATTTGTTTAGGTTTTGCAACAATCCTTGAGTATGTCTTTTTAATGTTTGGGTCCTTCATCGGATCAAATAGTTCTTGCATCAACTTAGATATAGACTTATCTATAGACATCTTTTCAACTGTGCTTTTAACAATTGTCAAATAGAGTCACAGAAATAGACATGCAGGTGCTGGTCACCAACATGCAAATAAGATATGAACCACTGAAACTGATAACACTATTGAAATTCAGACATGTAACTGAAGAACTGTAGCAAATGTTGAACTTCAACAGGTTGGCAGGAAAACCAGCTCTAATATCACTGTAATGTCCTACCCCATTTGTATTTTCTGTGGTTTAGTTGTCACCTAGTGCATTTTGGGTTTTTTGCATTTTTGACATACAACCAAGCACGTACATATATTTTGAAATAACAAGAAATAGAAACACCCACAAGCTAAAATGTAATGGAAATGCTTTATAGAACCTTTTCAAACAATACCCATATAAGATATATTCATAAATATCAAGTTTTCAACATACCCATTTGGCTGTTACAAATTACAGTGCTGGAAAAGAGCCGAGACAACAGATAGAAGGTGCAAATCACTTCCAAAACTCTACAACTCTGATTATAACAACAGCTAGATGAAGGACATCATACACCAAAGATGGACGCCTCTTTGTAAGGCAGTTATAACTCCAAAAATACTCACTGTTGGCTGTTATTGCAATCCCACGCCCTTCTATAATGCTGGTATGGCCCGTGGAGTAGAAGGAGAACAATAAATGTAATCCAAGGACTCTCCAAACTACTAAAATCACTGTGCTAGGTCTGGTTAAAGTCTCACGCTCAGCTGATGAGGAAAACTCACTCCAAAATCCACCTCAAACACTCAATGCTTCCCTTATGCTGTACAACCCTGCCTGAGGAGGTACGACCTATTTGGGCAGAAATATACACATCAAAAATCCTCCAAAATAATGTCTAAAACCTGTAATGTGTTTATCAATGTCCTCCTTGAATTATCATGCCAAAAACTAGAAGATATTGGTATGAAATCCTCTCCGTGACAAACTGACTTAATGCAATGAAGCTCAATGGTAACCCCTGCAATGAGGCCACTCAAACAACACCCTGGGAGTGTCTTTCAACCCCGTAGATGCTCTCAACTATGGAGGTTTCCATCTCCAAGGTCATTGGTTCAAACCCTTGCTCACAAAGAACAAAGCTCATACTTACAAGAAAATGCAATAGTGAATAATGAAAAAAGACTTCACTTTTCACTTTTATTCCTCTCTTGTTTTCCCAATGCCACTTTTGGGATATTAAACTTTTAATAATATTTCTCTTTTTTGCCTTGGGCGCCCATCTCATAAAGTCACGACTTTATTCACTTTTTTATTAAAACTCTATTTTAGCTTTGGAAAAGACCTTTTAATTAAAATAATGATAATTTGACACACAAGGTCCCTTTTAATGCATCCATAATTTAAAACATTTCATCCTGGTTCTGATGAGCTATAACACTAACCTGCTTTTAAAATATTTTAAATAATATTTAGCAACCTTAGTAAAATAACTAAAATAAAGCCATTAATACACTCATTTTGTAGAAACTACCGAAATACATCAGAATCGAAAACTAATTGCACTGGAGTGATCTTGATGAAGAATAATGATAATCGGAGCCAACTGGGCGACTTACTATAAATAGACGCCCTCTCCAAGATTCTCGGAGAGCACACCAGAAGCCGAAAATCACCTCGAAAAGCGGCATATGAGTCCTCCAGATCAACTGAGCTCATTGGAGTCCTTAGATAACCCCTCTGATAACGTTGACACACACCCACAAGGTCTATGCTAACTGCACTACAAGAGAACCCGAAAATGGGGACATTACACTATTGTCTTTTGTATGGTCATCCTGAAATTCTCAAGCATCTTTTTGAGTTTTGCTTGTAGGCTCAAGATGCTTGGAATATGATTCATGATTTCTTTAAGCCCTTTTGACTTGAGCTCTTTTTCTTAACACATGATTCATTTAAATGATTGACTGGGAATGTTGGCTAAATTCACCCAAATTTGGCATGCTTTCAAAATGGAGATTTTATTTAGTATTTGGAAAGATACAAACTCATCTTTGTTTGTAGGAGTAGTTGTGGATTCTCATTTTTCATTGTATTATAAACCTGTGATTTGTTCTAATATGCTACTATAGATTTAGGTGCAAGCTAAGAAAGTTATCATGGGAGTTGCTCACCTATAGACTCTTATTGAGCATTGGGTTAATGCTCCTTGTATTGTTACTTGTGTGCCACCTTCCCCCTCTAGTAGGGGTCCTTCCCCTCCACAAGGAGACATGCATAGGTGTAGCTGCAGTGATAGTTCCAAACATCACTCTCATAGCTCACATGGGTCTCCTCGGTATAGAAGGATGTGGTTGGTCTTATGGGACACATGGCTAGTCTATTAATTCTCAAACTTGTAATAGGGGTGTTTCTAGATGCCCTGACATTATCAAATTCCTAGGGTTGAATCTTTGCCATTTCTCCTATTCAAAATGACTAAAAAAAAAGACAACAAAAAAGAAGATAGAAGTACCATGTTATAAGGTGGGAGCCAATTTCAGATGATCAAGACACCTGGATGGTTAGGTGAATCTTCTTAATAGATACCCACCTCCTCTTCTCGCTAGAATAACAATTGCTACTTAAGCTTTGACCTCTTTTAAACTATTTTATATAAAATTTCTTTTGGCATAGACTGTTCAAAATATAATGCCATTCCAGTGTTTTATAAAAATTGAAGAATACAATTTTTAAACTTAAATTTTTAAAAATTTAAGTTTGGGGGAAGCGCGAAGCCGTTGCGAATAACGAAAGCTTTTTATTTTCAATTCCTCGACGCTGAAAAATGTGCTGCGTAGGCTTTTTTCGTTTTCGTTTTCATTTCTTGGTTTCTGCAAAATGTGCTGCGTACGGCTTTTTAAGATACGCGTGTCATCTCTGCGGTTCGAACCGTGGCCGAGCTCGTGAAATTCACCACCTCTTTTTAAAACTGTGAAATCCCACGCAGAAAGAAAAACAGTGGAGGGGAAGAAGTTTGAACTAACGAAATGCAGTTTTCGCCCTTGGTTGGACTCGACCTCGCGACCTCCTTCAGGCAAGCAAAGCTCTAGCTTAGCTTTCAGTACTGGGTTTGGAAAATGTGCAGAGATAATATTTGTAGTTTCTACTTTTTTTTTTTTAAATTAAAAAAATCTTTTTTCTGGAGAGCTTCTTTATTCTTTTGAAAACATGCATTGGCACAGTATGTGAAGTTTACGGTTTCGAACTGGCGAACTTGCGTAGTGCATGTTTGAATTTAGGGTCGGAATTGGCGGCTTTTGAGATAGAGTGGTAAGAAAGTCTATGTTTTAAGTGGATTTTATAGTGTTGTCGAGGTTTTGAAAACTGTGGATTTTCTAAGGGGAAAATAGTAGCCCAGAAACTGTTAAATGGTATTTTACTTTATTTTTTAAAGGCAAATTGTAGTTACGAAAATGCACCTTCAAGCGCAAAACACTTTTTGGCTTGCGAAAATTATAGCACTCACCCCACCATTGTAAAACCTGGACAAAAACCCCTGAGCCATTGGCTTACAAGGGAAAACACCATCTATGGCTTAGGAATTTTTGCTCTATCGCACTTGGCCCAAGACTTGCACTTAGCCTTGTCTTGGTGTGGCCATTTTATCCTTACAGGGCTTCAACTAGTCATCATCATGACAGTCGCTCTACCTTACCACCAGACCATGGCTCATTGTTGCCGAATTTCGACTCTTATTCTTATTTTTTAGGGGGGTTGTACAATTATTTGAAATTGATTGTCTGGGAAAGTTGGAAAGATCACTTTTGTGAAATGCATTATGCATTCAACTCTGATAGCCCAATTATGAGAAACTCACTCTGTCGGTAACATCAGGGGACCATTTGTGGAAATTCGCCATGTACAAAATTTCAGAATAACGCGTAACCTTGCTCTGCTTGCCACTACCTCACGGGCCACTGCTGCCTGATACACTTTCTAGAGGCAAGAGTTCAACTGTGTAAAACTTGCCACTTAAGACACTTCAGAAAACCACTTCACTGAGTATGATAAAAGTTAAAACATTGTATTTTTAACATGAATGAAGTGAAAAATAAGATTTCAGTTATACTTATTTTATAATGTGAAATATGATCCTCTCTAAACGTTATCGTCAATAACTTTTGTATGAGTGCTGATGTTCTACAATTTAACCTAAATGGCTTTATTTATCTATCTTCGGGTAAATTTTGAAACTTTTTTGACCCAGTTCATCAATAAATGGATGATGATGCACTATATTGAGAGTGATAACAATTTTAGACAAGGCAGCACTATTGAGCTTAGAATTCCGTTTGGCTAAGAAGTCACATGCAAGGGGTTTTTGTTTCACCAAAATCTGCATAATATGTGAAACTTGGAGCTCACCTTTCTATAGGCAGGTATATACATGATGAGAGCTGCATACACGACGAGTATTACTAACAAGGCTTGAACCTGAGCCATCACTACAACAATTGCTCCATCTTACCACTAGACCAAGCCCAACTTACAATAAGAATAACCTAAGCATTGTAGGCAGATAAGTAACCTGCCTTTTGTTTTGGGAAACATGTACTTCACTTTAAAATCTTAGTGAAAACTTGAAGTTTCACAAAATCATTGTGATTGTGTCACAAGCTAGGATTCTTCTCCAGATATTGATAATTGTCCTTCTTGGTGTTTAAGAACTTCCTGCACTTGTTAGTTGCCAACATAATCCTAGGAGAATGTCAGTTTGGTTGTGATATGGAGGTATACCTATGAAAGTTTAAGTCTGATTGCCAAGATTGATTCTCAGTGCACTCCAATTTCATGCTTTGGTTTGAAAGCGTAATAATATGATACGAGAGCTTTTGTGGTCCAGCCACAAAATGAGTTGGAGTGATTCTAATGCGATGATCTTTTCATTCCTAAGGTCAAGTCTAGGTCAAAATCAGTCAAATTCGCATGTTAATAAAAAATCGCAAATAACTATTAGTTGTTGAAGAACGTGGGAAAAAATTCAGAAATTTAAAATCAACAGAGAGAACTTCTCTAGTTTCCTATTTATAATTTCTGATTTTTTCTTGATCATTCTCCCAAGTTTGATTCTTTAGTCATGTCAAGACATTGCTAAGAGTGGTGTCACTAGTCATCACAGTCCACAAACCCTCTCTAGTCATGTAAGGACAACACTAAGAGTTGTGTCACTAATCCTGAGAGTCCACAAAAGGATGGGTTTTTCTGTATTGTGACCTTAACCAACCAAGAAAAATAAGTTCACGTTGCCTAAAAAAACAATATCATTGCCCCAAGACTGACAACCTTTTCTAAGCTATAGCGATGATTCCTGCGTTTGTTTGTTGTTGTTCATCCATTGGGCAGAGTACAATTATAAGTCACTTTAATTCAGGGTAAGCAGAGTTTTCCAACATGTTTCAAAATGATGAAATTTTGTTTTTGTGGTTGTGCTTTGGAGAAAGTGTAAGTATTTGTTTTCTATGGGCCTTTTGAATTTAGTGGTGCATCCTTTATTGCAAGAGCACTGCATGGTGATGGGTTTTGTGATATGGATTCTGAAGCAGAAAAGCTAGGACAAGGTTGTGTCCCTTGTTAATTTTGAAAATTCATTTGATGTCGGGTATTTTCATATAATTTCTAAAATATTTATGTATCTAGCCTCAATTTTTTTGGATTCAGCAAAATAGTTTGGTTGCAGAATTGTGTGTTTTTTTTGTTATATTTTGGGTCTTTGAATTATTGCTTTCTTGCTAGATTTGGGAAGTTTTATCCATGGAATTCTTCTATTCAAATTTGCATCAAAGCAGAAATTTTCAAAGCTTTTCACCTGAACTCTTTACAAATTACCAAGTTTATATCTTTGGAAGATCTAGTTTTCATGATTTACTCCATTTGATATGTGTTTCCTCTGAAATTTGTTGTTGACTGAATTCATAGGTTTTTTTAAATTTTTTTATTGTAGGGCTAAGTCCTTCTTGTACTACAAGGGAGGCTTCCTTACTCTTTGCATGATTTACACTAGGCAAGATAAAAGGATGAATTTTACAAACAACTCTTCATGTAATAGAATTTCTTTTTTGGATTTTGTTTTGTGCATGGTGCACATTGCATACGATGTCCTATTGTGGAGAAACTTCATAGGTTTTTGTTTGTAGGACTTGTTAGGATGTTGAAACCCATCTTGTTGAGTCCCTTTGTGGTATATCATTGGGTTATGTGTAGCTTGCAGTCATCACTTGCATATGTAAATGTGTCTTGCATGTGTAACTTGCACTTATAATTGTACTGGTTAATGCCTTAATGGGTTGGCCTAGCCTATTGTAACTTGTTGAAATAGGGGCAATGCCATCGACCTTTCAAATCAATTCATTCACTTATATGGTTCCATTTTATATGGTGATATTCTTCATTTGGTGTCTCTTGGTACCACCACCTATTGGTGTTCTTTCATATGCTTATTGAGCTTCTTTTTTGTTTGATTATGGAACTGTGTTTGTAAGTCTCAGAGGATTTGAGTCCCACCTGTACTACAAAGGAGGCTTCCTTAACTCTTTATAGGATGTACACCTAGAAAAATAAAAGAAGGAAGACTTTTTTGTAAACAACTCTTCACATATGCACATAATGAATTTATTTTTCGAATTTTGTTTTATGCATCCAATGTGATATCCTTGAAAATTTCGAAGGACAAAATTCATGGTTTTTGTGTGTAGGATTTGAGTCCTTACTCTACTACAAGGGAGACTTACCTAATTCTTTACAAGATGTCTGCTTGGAAAAATAAAAAATGAAAACTTTTGTAAACAACTCTTCACATACACATAATATAAAACAATAAACAAATAAAGAAAAACTAAAAGAAAATACAAACACCCTCAAAAGCATAGCATTCATTGAAAAGTAGTAAAGTTGTTGTTGCTAAATCTGACTGTCATGTACTTGTAGTAAAGAGTTATATGTACAAGTACACTCTAATATACAATTCAATTCCTCACTCATCTTGATGATGGGTCATTTAGAGTGGTTCAGAAGGTCGATTCTTCAATTTTGATGCAATTTTTTCCAAAAATCTTTTTGTAGCAATTTAGGGATTGCAGAAGTTTGTTGTACCCATACAATTGTTTTGGTATTGTGTCGAGCTATAAACCACAAGTTAGTCATTTCTCTTTCACAAGTCAAATCTAAGTCCTTGTTCCTTGCAGTCGTCAATGGCATCATCGATTCAAACTAATACTTTTGCAGGGCTTATAAGAGGAAGCTTTCGAGTGCATCAGACAAGGCTGACATACAAATTTGAATATGAGGAAAGGTAGTGAAGTGTGTTGGTGCCTCGAGGAAACTTCGCTGTTAGTCATGTTTGGACTCAATAAACCATGTCATTCTTGTCATATTAACCAAGTTTTAGTCCTGTCAATTTGTCAAGTTGTCAGGTGATGGCCTAGTTTGTCTACTAACAACGTCTGCAAATTGGTCACAAATAAGGAATGATAAACAAAGAGGAATGAAGCTTTTGAGGGATGATAGCTCTAGAGTGAAACTAAAGATGATATAGTGATGAAGATTGGAAGTTGAGGACAAGGTTGGTGAATGGTTTACTAAATTCCTCTAACACTCTGTTCAAGCAGAAAGGGATGAGTTTAAGAAGAGCACACAATTTGAGTGGCAATGCCACAGGGAAAAGACACTTAAGGTGGCAAACTCAGTCCAAAGTTGCGCTAATTAAAATAATGCTTTTTAATGGCGAAGCTAGTCCAAAATGGTGACTAAGAGATGGCAAAGAGATGAGGAAGACACAATGAAGAGAAAATATGTTAAATTGAAGTGAAAGTTGCACTTTATTGGTGGCAATGCTAGCCCAAAGCTTTGATCAAGGTGGTGATGACATGAAGAAAGTGCGACAATGAGCAAAGTAAGAAGTTGGCACCATTTCAAGGTGGCAAACCTAGGAGGAAATTGTGCCAATGAGATAGGTGAACAATGAACATAAGGTGTCACACTTTCAATGTGGCATTACCATCAGGAAAATGCGATTCAAGTGGCAAAATGCTCTTAAAATCATGATCGGCTTATGGAGTAAAGCAAGCTTAAGTGAATCACACTTTTAAACAGGTATTGCCAGCATAAAATGGCGAAGCAGATGGCAGAGATAATGTAAAAGTGCGATGAGGAAAGTCACACTTATTTAGTGTTAGTGCTAGTTTAAGTGGCAGAGTGATTAGTGAATCGCAATTAGCAGTTCAGATTTAATGACATAAAGGAGGATGTTGCACTTTGTGCCAGACAAAGCCACTTTCAAAGTTGCAACCCAACTAGCAACGATATCATAAAACTGTCCCCACTCAAATGCAAGATAAAAACATAAGACTAAGTTGTGATTTCCACTTGGCAATGCCATCCTAAAAATGCGATCAAGGAGTTAAGTTGGCCAAAGATAAATTCAAACACCTATCTTTAAGTTTTACAGCAAAAATCATCATAAAGGATTGCACCCTTATCCCCGTTGGCCTGTTTTAGAAAGAAAGCAAGAGTTAAAGCATGGCAGGCCTATTTAAACAAGTTTTCACTCATCCTAATCACCAAACAAACTTTGCTTCAGTTGTTAAGAGCAGAATGCAGTCCTATATCATTGATTTTCTAGGTTTTTGAAGGCAAATTTGAGGCTCCAAAGTGGCCATTTAAATTTGAAGCACCATTGTCAAGCATAATTCAGAATAACATGAAGCTGCTGTCATAAGTGCAAGATATCAGCCCAAGCACCCCAATTTATATCACAGATTGCTGCTGTCACATAGCAAAAGAACTGAATTTTGACGCCAAGTTTGTAATGTCCCCCATTTAGCCCAGTCAGATTATTGGTGGAGAATTAGCCTATCACATGACTCCCGTAGGCTAATAACTATGGTTAGGGGGTCAATTTGGTGACTTACTATTTATAGTAAGTCGGGATAGAGCACCTTGCTATTTATAGCAGGGCAGATGTGGAGGCCCAAGGCACGAGAATAATGGTTTCGAATTATCCAGAGCATTATTCGATAAAGCATAAGTTAAATTAAAGATTTGACTTATATTATTATAAGGGATAAAGTGACTTATATTATAAAGTAACTTTATGTTATAATATTAAGTCACAACTTAAAGTTGTGCTCCTAGGAGTTGGGCGCCCACATGGTGAAGAGGGGACACGAGATATCAAAATAAAATAATAAAATAATTGCTTTCTTGGGCGTTGGGGAGAGAGGAGAAACAAAAAGGAAAAGTGAGCTTCATTTTGCATATGCTTGGATTATGAATTTACTCTTATGTTTTGATATTCTCGTGCATCTTCTTGGAGCTTGGCTTTCAAGGGTTTGGAGATTGACTTGCTGAGACGAAACCCTCTGCAAGATCACCTTTCTTTGTGCGTGAAAGACCGCATCAGGAGAGGATAATAGAGGCTTCATTTAGGAGTCTCATTTGAGCTTTCGTTGGATCCATTTTGGTGAAGTATTGGTGCCGAAATGAACATCTTTCACTCAGTTTTGGTATGCATTTTGTGAGACCATATCAGAGAACAGATTGGGGCAGATTGGAGTACTTTATTGACTGCATTCAAGGTTATTTGCTGGGCCGTACTTCTTCTAGGTTGGCTGTACTGCTGTGTGCTGACCGTACTGTTTGGAGTACTTGTTTGTGGCTGGTTTGTGACTGTTTTCAACATCATATCTTGGCGTTGGGGTTAGAAGAGGACAGCAGAAGTTTCTGAGCAGTTTGGAAGGTATTCCGAGTCATCTAATTGCTGTGAATGCTTGCAGCCAGGCCGTACATGCTTGAGGAGAACGTGGCGTCTGTTGGCATTTGTTTAACTTCATTTATATGACTTCATCCTCTCATTTCTTTGGCATTGGAAGACTGTATTGCTGCTGCGGAGGTTTATTGGAGCAGAACTTTCTCTGTCTGAGTTTCCTATTGAGTTTCTATTGCATTGTAAGCTGACCCAAGTATGGTAGCCGGACGAAGTTGAAGATCCTAACATGGATATGTCACTGTAATTCATATTATGCTATAATACAATCTGGGTCTTCATTAGTTTGCTCATATCTCTCTTAGTTTTTCTGGGTTTTCAATATATGCTTTATTTTCTTTGCTATCTTTGCAATATCACAACATGCAAAAACATGCAATGAAAACCTAAACCCAAACAATCAGAAAAGCAAAAAAAAAACTTGGCACAGAACAAACATATATCCGAGGGTGTATGTTACAAAGTTAGCCAAATCAGACAAGGGAAGCTATTGCAAAGAGTTTCCAAGCATCTACATCAGCTAGGCATTCAAATTCCTCCATTGATTATTGCTGTCATATCAGAATCCTTTCAAAATTCTGATTTCATGGAAGACAGCAAGGTCCTCTTTTCAAGTTCCTATATTTCAAGCCATGGAGAGTGAGAAGAAGTCACTTTCAAAGATTGAATTACATGAAGACATCGTGTAGCCTAAAACATGTTTATCAAACAGCTCATATGATGTTCGGGATACCATGTTGTGTCATATGAATATCCTCGACTTGTAGATGGATAGAAGAGTTAGAGCCGGGAGCAATTTGGTAGTCAAATTGGTAGAAAGCAGAGTCCTTCAATCTGCCTCCTTTCCCATCAATTTGATCCCTTGAATTGGTTATAGCTTGTGCCTGTCACTAGCCTAGCACTAGAAGGATTATATCTTTTGACAACTGAGTAATTTGCAGGTTGGATGCTGAAACCCTCAAATCCACATATGGAGGATTGAATTGGTGAAGAGTAATTTTGAGCATCTAATCACAACTCAGTTGGGAGGATCAACCTTATATGGATGAATTGATGAAGATTACTATTAGAATTGCTACATGTAGACTTCAGTTGCCTGAGTACCGAATATTGTTTATGAGCAGTAGAAGCTTTGTGTAGCAGCATCTAGATAACGGAGAGTTAGCATGGAAGCCTCTAGTCACCGAAATCAGGGAGTTCTTGGATGGAGTTTGATTGGGAAGAAAAAAGGATAATGCATGACCTCCTGAGTCTCCAGATCATTCAGATAATTCAAATTTAGATATTGAATAGAAATTGATGGTTCATAATAGTCATTTTTTGACTATTTTCTATCTTGAACGAAAGTGAAAGCCTTTTTTTGGCTAATTGTAATTCTTTATTTATTTTAGCATTAATTGTTTTAAAATAGTTTTACTTCGTTAGTTTAGAAGATAGGGATGAGGTTTGCTTTAAAATAGGAGCTTTTTGGGATTATTTTATTCTTATCTCCCCTTTGAAGTTGCCTGTTGAGAGCTTATAAATAAGTGCCTCGAGCACATAGATTGTAATGAGAGTTTATGCTAGACTTATGCTGTAGAATTTTTCATTCAAGCTAAGAAGTTATCATTGTGTTATAGTTTTTAGAGTAGTAATAAAGAAGATCTATATTTAGCTTTTGCAACATTTGTCTTCTATCCTTTGAAGTAGCTTTGTATGCTTCTACGTTATTTATTGCTCCTTTTCAATCTTATGTTTCGTTCATTGTTGTTGTTAATGTTGTTTTCTTCATTCAAATTTACCCAATTGTTGATGTGAATCCATTGATTGCTGTTTTAATCAGGGGAAAGCATTTGTGTTTAACCCATGTTATAGTTTAACTACATAATTAAAAAAACCTTGTGGTGAGATAAGAACTTTGCAAGTTTTGTGCTCCAGCCTCTAAGATAAAAAAGATAGGTCAAGTTTGCATTCAAGTTGTTTTACTTTCATGCAAAACCTCACAGTATAAATTGTATAGTGTCGATAGGTAGTGAGCTTGTTTATTGCTTTAGACTTTAGGAGTAGATTAGATCAGGGATCTTCCCTTGCAAATTTGAAGAGAGAATTTCCTCACACATTGTTGTGGTTTGAGTTGTCTTGAAAAGGACAAATTAGAACACTAACAAAGTCTTAAAGTTAGAGGAATGGTCATTAGGGTTTCTAAGACTTGTCTTGATAAAGGAAAAGGTATTTGAAAGCAATTTCAAGTCAAGAAAGGCATATAGGTGATTTGGAGTTTGTCAAAGGAAAAGAAAGTCATAGTGGAGGGCCAAAATCACGTGAAGATAACTCCAAACATCTTGGGCGCACTCCTAGGAGGTCTAATGTAATGTGCAAGGCAAAAAATCACTTTAGTCATAAAGTGCTTGCACTTTTCAATGTCAACAAAGAAATAGATCACTTAAGTGACCCAAAAAACACTTTTTCACTTAAGTGGCAAATGTCAATGAAAAATTAGAACAAAAGTGTACTTTTTCACTTAAGTGACCAAACTAAACATCAAATTAAAATGAAGAAGTGGCTTTTTGACTCTTAAGTTAAAAAGGGCGCTCGAGATGCCTTAAATGTTAAAGTGAAATTAGATCAAAAAGTGACTCCAAGAAGCTTGGGTGCCCCTCTCATGACTTAAATGTCAAAATGTCAATGTGTAAACATGAAAAAGTGACATTTCACCTCTCTTGGGCGCCCATAATGACTTAAAGATCAAGTTGTTAGTGCAAGATTAGAACAAAAAGTGTTCCAAACAACTTGGATGCCCCCATGATACCCTGTATGTCAATGTGACAACTTAAAAATGTCAAAAGTGCACATAAGTGAAGAAAGGTACCCCTAGTGACTTGAATGTCATAATGTTAATTGAAATTCATAACATAAAGTGCATTGATGACCTTGAGCATGCCCCTAGACCTCCGGTGTCAAAATGTGAAGATAAAATTAGACAAAGTGACCTCCTTGACCTTAGGCATGCCCTTAAACATCTGTGTTAAGTTGTCAATAGAGAAATAGAGGATAAAGTGCTTTCAAGTGCCCTAGGTGTGCCCAAGAGGGGTTGGATGTCAAAAAGCAATTGGAAGACATGAGTGAAGGTCAAAAAGCATATCTCATATATGTCGGAGTT
This sequence comes from Cunninghamia lanceolata, assembly GCA_027924645.1. Classification (NCBI taxonomy): domain Eukaryota; kingdom Viridiplantae; phylum Streptophyta; class Pinopsida; order Cupressales; family Cupressaceae; genus Cunninghamia; species Cunninghamia lanceolata. Next base: position 4,320,878 of record BSBN01000942.1, read on the forward strand.
GAGGTTTGATTTTCATAATACCAAAGGACACCATTGAAACAATCTACCTCAACATTTTGTTGGTCGTTGACAAATTCCTCAAACACCATCACAATTGCCCAAGGATCAATGCCTGTCTTCATCATGTAGAAGATCTAGGTACAAGGCATTGAATTGCACAAGTTTTTAAGGAAGGAATTAAACTCAAGTCACCAAAATTGGTCATTAGGTTTTAGAGCCTCTTCAGAGGTTTTGCCATGGTTAGAACGAAAGAGCTTCATCAAAATCATCGCTAGGAGCCAAGTGTTAGATTGGCTATTTTTAGTTGTCACTATCTTTGAGAAGATAATCATATTAGAAGAAATCTATTTTTAGAATGGCTATTTATAGATTGACTATTTTTAGATGACCTTCTAGAAGATATATTTTTAGTTGGTATTTATTCTTATAAGAAATCTATTTGAGGATTTCTTGATTTAGGTACTAGATTTGTGGACCAATATTGTATAATAAACTTGCTTTTTGCGCAAGCAAATTATTCATAATGTAGAAGTTTTAATTATATTTTTTATCGTTTCTCATGCAAAACCTTGTAAAAAATTATAAATAAGTTCTTTTAGCACTTAGATTTTCATGGAATGGTAATTATTATGTCTATTTTTTGTTGAAATTATTGTTCAAGTTGTCTTGTGTAATCTTTTGCTTGTTCATTTGTCAAATCGGATAGTCATTCTTGAAAGGTGCATGCTTTGCATTGCAGGTTTCATTGAAGAAGTCATTATAGCTTTGTCTATGATAGCATCTAATTGGTTTGCTGAAATGTGTTTGCCATTTTCAATCCAATTCTTGTGTTGTACTCACACTTTCTAGCCTTTGCATTTAGCTAGAAGCACAAGTGTTTCTTAGCTATTGTAGGTGTATACTTTCAAGAAAAGATATAAAAATCTCGTCTCAACTAGAAGTGTTGATAAGCCTTGTGCCCTTACTTTAGAACAAAAAGATAGGCAATTTCTTTAGTTTGTTTACAATGCGTGTTCAAAACCCTGAGATTTAAGTATTACATATTGTAAAAAGCTAGAGGTTGTTTCCGGTTTGAGGGTTTAGTTTTGTTTCTTGTTATAAGGGACTTTACCCTTCTAATTTGAAGAAAGGTTTATTCTTACACGTTGTTATATTTTATGTTGCACTGTAAGGTGGAAATTAAAACGATAACAAAATTTAATATTTTTAGCATCACAATAATATGAAGGGAGATGAATAGGACTACAAAATATCTTCTTCATATACTCATTGATACTACAAAATAGAAATAAGAACAAGGTCTTTGATTTGCGAATCATTATCTTACTAACAAAATATCAATAGCTACAACTTAAGTCTTCCTTCTCTCACTAATGAGGGAAAAACCCCTTTGCCTAATTGATCTAGGAGGATTCGGGACTTTGATCATCTTGTGGTATAATTGTGGTACTTTGTATATTTTGCTTTCTATCACCTTTAGCATCATTCCAAGCACATGTGGTCAAACTGTTAAGTTTTAATTGATATATCTGATACTTCATATTTCTAATAGTGCCAGCCTAGTTCAACACACTTGTTTAGTGGTAGAAATTAACAAAATTACAATATGAACCAACATAATTCAAGTGGTTGCATTTCTTATAAATATCAAGCAATCTCTTAATTTACTTCTCTTGTATATTAAAATAATATAGTTGCTCATTCAAAATGAAAGATAATTGGATGGATAGGAGAGACTTAGGTCGAAACATCTAGTCTCTTACATCATTGTACATAGTATAATCTTGCGTTATAGCTCTAGCTTATTGTTCTATTGTTCTTGTATTCTCCTTGAATCAATATTCTAAATGTTGCTGTTGTTGCATGTAATGTCCCCTTTTTGTTTAGTTGAGCCATTATTGCAAAGTGACTTAGATATTTGGAAAGTCAGTTAAGTGAAGCAAAAGTGACTTAGATATTTGGAAAGTTGGTAAAAATGACTTAAAGATTGGAGAATGGAAAGTAGTTTTATAAAAGGAGAAAATAAATTATAATCAAATGACAAAAGAAAACATTATTTTAATGATTAAGTTGGATGTCCCACTTGGAGAAGGGAAAGTGAAATAAAATAATATTTTAATTCCAAATTATGGCGGGGGACATGAAACTTGTATAAAATATTGCAAATTTGGGTGCTTCACTTGAGGGTTATAAAATAAGGTGTTTGGGAGGTCATTTGCATATTGTGTATTTTGATATTTGCATATTGGATATTTTCCTTTGAGCTGCAGCATTGGTTCAACCATTTTTTGAGGACGAAAACCCTTGGAAATTCGTGGATTGGACGAAAACCCAATACCACTTTGAGAGGTGAATCCATACAGGGTTTACTATTGAGTTTATTGCAGGTTTTTGGCATGGATTTGGAGCTTCAATCGATATATTATTTGCAGGTTTATATCAGCTAGGGTTTGAAGACCAAATTGATGCGGATTTGTTCAAATATCAATTTGGATGGAGTCGATTTGGAGAGATATTGGCTATAGGGTTTGAATTGGCATTATCATTCATGCTAGAGTTTGGCATTGGCGCTAGGGTTTGAGGTTTGTATGTAGATCGTGGGCAAATAAATGCAGATTGTGAGCTTTTTATGGTGCATTTTCATCTACATTCCATTGCCTAGGGTTTGGAGGAGTTGGCGCTACATTTTGGAGTGATTGTGGTTCTTCATCATCAAAAATTGACAATCAGATTTTATATCAGACTTCTGAATTTATATCAGATCTGCATAACAGGGATTTGGAGGCATATTTTTCATTCATTTGACACCTATTAGCACCTAGGGTTTGAGCGCTCCCATTGAGGATCTAGCGCTATCACTTGGAGGAGGTTCGTGGCATGCAAAAAGGATATATCAGACCTGTATTTTGAAATCAGAATTATTGTATCAGATCAGTCCTATATCAGAGCTGCATCTATTTGTTTGTATGGTTTCATATTGTGCCTAGAAGAAGTGCTATTCAATCGGGTATGTTGTAAATGAATTCCATATATAAATCTTTAATTTGAACAGGCTTTGTAAACATTTCTAATCGGTTTAATCAGTCTGATATACTCTGTATCAGAGCTGATTATTAGTGTAATCAGACCTGTAACAGCAATAAATAAAGTATGATTGGGTGTTGAATCATTGATATTTGTTTAAACTTTATGCAAGCAATTGGTTATCATTTCTATGCATTTGCATATGTATTGGCATTGAAAATCATTCAAACAAACAAACACTCAGAAATCAAAATTCAGTCACCTTGCATGACAAATGTTTGACAAAATGTCAAACCACTCAAACTGAAATTCAGGGTAGAACTACTAAGGGTTCTTACATTGCACTCTATTATTTGTAAATTGTTTCCACCCATAAGACATTGAATTTGTTTAGTATTGTAATTAAAAATGCAACACACCTAAGTTTTAATTACTAGTGTGCTATTCTACTTAACTAATTTGGTTTTCTCTTCAAATAATAGTAAAGTAAATGAATTCAGATCTATGCTAAGTAAAATAAAGCACTATACTTAAGATTGAACAATAAATTGAAAATGAAAAGGATTAGGGTTAGAGAATCCATGTTTGGTTTTGGAGATTTGCTTTAGGTGGTAGTGACTGGTTAGAGATGCTTGTGGCTTGGGGATGCACTTATGGCACGGGGACGCACTTGTGACCTGGGGATGTGCTCATGACCCTCCTTAGACACTAGTGGCTCTTGATTGTGACATTATGAAACTTCTTGGAGTTGTTTGTCAAAATTAGGCCTCCTCTGTGGTGATTGTAGAACTAACAGATGTACTTGTTGAAGAGAGAAAAAGCTGGCATAAGATTGAGGGTGAAGAAAAATGTGTGTGTTGATTTAAGAGCTTGCCTAAGTCAAGCCCTTGTGTGGCATGTTTCAACCTTCAAGTAGGTAAAATGTTTTAGGTGTGTGAATCTGTAGGTGTAAATTTGTAGTAGTGATGTGTGCCAATGGTGTTGGAGATGCCCTAGAAGGTTGCTAAATTAAGAAGGTGTGTGTAGTGGTTGTGTATGGAGGAACAAAGGTGGTGGAAAGGACCTCAAAGGTGTGCCAAGGGTTTTCAATGGAGTTTCAACATGAATCTATGGTGGAATCCTTGCAATATACTGGTTTGCCAATGGAGGAAAGTGGAAACTATGAAGAGAGAGCAAGAGAGTGACAAGGTGTGAAGGAGAGCAAGCAAGAGTATACAAGTGTTTCGAAATGAGGAAAGGTTGTTTAGATAGAGTGACTTAGGTGAAGTGAGCATTAGGAGTAAAGTGAGAATTAGGGTTTTTTGAGAGAAAGAGGCTTAAATTGGCAAAGGACACAACACTGCAAACAAGGGGGAATGGCATGCTTGCAGCCGAAGGGGTCTTACTTGGGTTGTCTGGCACATCTTCAAGGAGTTTTAAGCTCAGAAATAGTCGAAATGAGGCTTAATCACACCTACGGGGACAAACACTAAAATGAGTGCAAAACATGGAGAGAAAAGTGCAAAGAATACACTTTTCAAATCTACAAGTATGTTTTCCCTTGGGTTAGCTTTAGGCCTTGTATTAGTGATATCAGTGTGCATTTTCAACCACCTAGAAATGGTATTAGAGTGACTTTCTCCTTTGAATCCTTCTTTTCATTTTATATGCTCACTCACATGAGGTATGACTATAAGAAGCTTTGTCTTAAAACTCGTGACCCTTCATCTTATCTTTCTTGTCATTTTCCATGACCCCACTAGACGATAGGCAATTTAATGCTAGAGATGTTGACTTTGGCAAATTGAGGATGCTTTGCAGTGACAAAGATGTGACTTAGATCAACATAATGCATGGGAAAAATTTAGGATCATCAATCTCTCTGCTTAACACTTGTAGCATGTTTAAATTCCTTATAGACTTGTCATATTCATTAATTGAGAGTTGTTTAGAGGCCAAACTATTGAGCTATTGCTCATATGGACTAGCTAGGACTCGAACCTAGGACCTTCCATTTGCTGTTGGAGTGCTCTACCAATTGAGCGACTGACTCCTTTGTGGCCATGCCATCGTCGGTCCGGGTGTGGCTTATTTCCAACACCCCCCCTTAAGCTACACTGCAAGTACTTGGGGCTCCTAGCCTGACTCTGATACCAATTGTTGAGTTGCTGCTCATATGGACCAGCTAAGACTCGAACCTAGGACCTTCCATTTGCTGTTGGAGTGCTTTACCGATTGAGTGACTGGCCCCTTTGTGGCCAGTCCATCGTCGGTCTGGGTGTGGCTTATTTCCAACACAAACACCATACAAGGTACAAGTTAAACTGGATATTCCTACGTTTGAAGGAAAGATAGATGTTGATGCTCTAGATAATTGATTTAATCTTCTATGCTCCTACAATGTAATCAATTCTTTTTCCATAAAAGATAACCATTGCTCTTTTGAGAGTTTTCTTGTCTATGACAGATGGTGGAATAACTATTGCATTTTCCATGAGGATTATCTTACCCTTGTAGATACCTAGAATGATTTTTTGAAGCTTTGAAAGGAACCTATCACCCTATTGGAAACTATGATGACTAGTAAATCAAGTTCTTTGAACTTTCTCAAAGTCATGACAAATCTGTGAAAGAACATATTGATACTTTCCATACTTTGACTTCCAAGTTGAATGTCCAAGAAATTGACCAAAGGCTAATCTTGAAGTATAGGTCAAGCTTGAGACCATGCATTTGGACCAAAATAAATTTCCTCTATATCTCTTCTTAGGAGAATCCTATAGTCATGTGGAAAATTTGAATCAAAAGCCAATCATAAGTCCAAGAATGATGATTCTAAATCTCAGGTAAGCTGTAGAGTAAGAATTCCAAGTGGAGAGAAAAGGTAAATTCTAGGCAAACAAGGAAAAGGATCCCCATGTCATCCTAGAAGAACGACACACTGTCGGAAGAGCAAAAGAAGCAAACCAAGACTACAAAATGGTGCAATATACACAATTGTAGTGATCACTCAACGGAGAAATGTTGTACACAAAATTATATCTTCAGCATAATTGGTCTCATGGTTTGAGGATTCCCCTTGGCTAGTTGTGGGTGTGCTCCCATCATCTTCAAATTCAAATGGACCATCATATTTTACAAAATGAAATGGTGTTATCATACATTTTCCCATATTTAAACGTGTTCAAACAATTTCCTAGATTTTATGCATATTGATTGAACTGTTTAAGTAACATGAATAAAATAAATACATTTTAGATTTACACAGAAGCAATTGAAACTTTCAATAAAAAACATTTAAATTATTCCCAAACGATGGATACATATCTGTGTGCTCTTGGAAAAATGGCTTTGTACTCTCTTGATGATTAGTTGTAGAGGCTCATAGACTAATGGCTGCAAGGAGGAAATAAATATCAATAAAATCTTTTTGTGCCATGGCAAGGAACCATCCAAGGTTTGCACTGTATCCTCGGTTGGACATTCATTGTATGCCCCTTCTCCAATGCCCACTGCCTGCGTTGCACTATCACCCAAGAGATTCCACGCCACATTTCCAAATATGCTGTCATATTTATAATTTTTACATGGTGGTTGCAAATAACTGACACGTACCTATTCATAAAAATGTTTAAAATTACATTGTTAGTTTAATAAAAAGTTTTAACACCTTTTCGTAAATGTCTTTACAAAATAATATTAATATATCTTTTTACACTCTTGGGTAAAAAGTTTCATAACAAAGGGTATTTCGTCTTTGTTCTCTTCAGGAGGTTAAGAGCAAGGAGCATTTTATTTTCCGGTTTCAGATTTACTATGAAATTTGTGGGCTGTACAATTGTTTATATAGAGATTTTGGTGGTTCTCTATTGACTTTCTTCCGCTACCGTGATTAGGGATGTTTGGCCCTTTCTCTTCATGGGATCACCACTTTTAGGCATAGATTTTGTTGATGATTGTTTTTTGACAACACAACAATAGAGTAAAACACTAGAGCATCCCACTCTCTCTTGAATAAAGCTCTTCAAAGGCTGAACTATGTGATCCAGTGAAGTAACTCCAAGGTTCCTTATTTATGATTTATGATGGGTTAACTCAGTGATTACATGTGATCTTGTTGATAATCACAAAGGGACTTACATTAGACTTCTTCTTCATTCATTTAGCTTATCTCTCCTTTGAGTGTGGATGAAGTATGTACAAGGTCTCATTGATAAAGAAATGGAAAAAAGATAAAGGTTTAGAAAAACTAATCTAAGGTCAATGAAGCAATGATGATGTTTGAATAGACAAACTCCTAAATAAATCTAACTCCACTTCGCCAAGGATGCCTACAACTACATGAAGTTGGTGCAATCTCCTAAGGTACGCGAATGGTTTTCAAATCATGAAGGCTTATAAGCACCCATTGAATGGCGCAGCTTAAACAAACATACATAATCGAACTTATGCAAATTATAAGGCTCAGACTAGCTTTATACAACACTTCACCGGCGATGAATGTTAAAAGCATGAGCTAGGAGTTGATCAAATATTCAATACAACATACATAACATCAATGAGCTTCTAATCTACTTCTAATTTACTTGAAACATCTCTCAACCTCAATTCAAGATACTAGAAATCATGTTACTCCACAAGACAATACTCAACACCAAATAAATTCCAATGTCTTTGCATTAATCTTGGAAAATATTTACAACAACTTCAAGTCCTCTCAGAGAATTTCGAGAGTCTCTTCTAATCTACTCCTAAAATCTAATCTCTAGTCTACTACTTTACAAATGAGGCAACAAGGCCTTTATATAGAGGTCCAGAGTTACAATGAATGGCTAAGATCATTTCATGTAGCCAAGGGTTCAGATCATGCCACCTCAATAGGTAGTTACAACAAATTGCTATTTTTAGTACAAAAGAGAGGCAATGAAGGCATGCTTTCCAAGAAGATAAGATAAGATGGAATCTTTGGAGCATCTTCCACATGGACGTCCTCCTTGGCTTCTTACTTGTTGAATGATGTGGCGACTTGTGACTGGCTTGATGATGAGTATCTGCCATGTAGGTGTCACCTTAACGTATTCCCAAATTGTATCATATTGTATGATGTCTTTGATGTGATTGCTTGAACTTGAATGCTTGGGAATGCTTTGTTGATCTGGCCTTGATCTTGCTTTGTAAACTGGATGTATGATAGATGTTGCTCATTTGATTTAACTTAGTGATGTTTCTTCTTCTTGTAGGATGTATGATGTTCTTTGGAAACATCTTCTTGAAGAAAGTAGTAGAGAATAGATGATGATGATGCTTCCTGTCCTCTTCATATGTAGAGTAGACTCTCATAGACTTGAAGATCAAAGAGTCTTGAAGTTGAATGGATGAAGTGTCTTCGAACATGATGCAATTGATGAAGCGTGTTGATCTTGAAGTGATCACCAGGAACAGCAGATAGGATGTCTTCTTCAACATAGCAGCTTGTCGACTTCATTCCTAGCATAAAGGTGGTTCAAGCTTTTTCTTCTTGATGACTCCTTATTACTGCCCATCCTACAAGACATAAACAAGAATAAATAACTTTGAAAATAAATCATTTCAGCCTCCTATAAGATGGAATCTCACAAGAAGATCATAATTTTACCATCACAATTCATTATCTTCTTGCAAATGTTCATTCATACTTGCATAATTTGTTCTTAAAACAATCAAGTCTGCTGAAAAATGAAAGAAATTCAGAAATTTACTTACAGATCAGACTTAGAAATGGATTGCTTTTTGATAGATATCTTCAAAATTTGATCAAATTCAGAAAAATTACAAGAGCGCAGTGGTTCATAAGTTTGAATCCTCCTTGAAAATAGATCAAGAAACTTGCAAGAGTTAAGAATTTTCACTCCTTCTTGAAACCCATTATAAAGTCATCCCCTCTTAACGGCGCATTAGATCATAAGCTTGGGATCTTCTTGAAAGGTTCTAAAATCAAACGTTTATTTCATCCTTGGAGGGGCGCATTGGATTAGGTTTCCCTGCTCTTCATAGCATTGGCGCATTGGATTGAGATTCTGGATCCTCATCTCACTTGAAAGACTTGAATCTCTTCTTTACTCTTGGCGCAACACTTAATCATGTTGGGATCTCCTTGATTTGGATTTGAAATCATCTTTAAAACAGCCAATAGGTGGGCGCACTAGATCAAAGGCTTGGATCTCCTTTGAAAACACATTTAGAAGATTTCGCATCAGATGATCATGTTAAGATCTCTCTCTCAAATCAGATCAACATTCAAGATTCTCCGCTTGAAAGGTTCCCAAAGTTTGTAACTTACATACTTTAGAGCAAGATTTGGCGCAGCAGATGGAACTTTTATGCTATTCATGACTTTAGATCAAGAATTTGGATCTTCATCTCTTCTTCAATAAGGTGGCGCAATGGATCAAACCTTTGAGTTCTTCTTTAAAGCTTAATATACTTTTACCCTTAGCGCATTAGATTAAGATTTTGACTTCTCCTTCAACATGATATTAAAACTTAAACTTAAATCAGCTTCCCCAAGATGGCGCATCACTTGATGATTTTGAACTCCCATTTGAAAAAACTCCACATTACCCTTGGCGCAGCAGTTGAAGGTTTGGAATCCTCATCTCATTTAGGCGCATTGGATCAGACTTTCTAGGATCTCCTTGCAATTACCTTGAAGATGTCAAAGTTGGCGCCTTGGTTTAGAATTTTGGGATCTCCTTGAGATTAGCGCATTGGTTGAAACTTTAGGCTCTTCTTGCAAGCATACTTGGAAGGTGATGCATTAGATTGACCTTAGACTCCTCTTGAAATGCTTCTACAAGGGCACTTTAGATCAGAAATTTTGAGTCTTCTTCCCAAAACTTTTAAACTTAACCTTCAAATCATCTTTAGCGCATTGGATGAAACTTTAGGATCCTCTAAGACCAGCGCATTAGATCATGATGTTGGATCCTTCTTCAACCGATTTTCAAGATATCATATCACCTTTCAAAGTAGAGCATTAGTTGACAAATATGATATTTACTTGAACTTGGCGCAGCAGATCAAGATTCTAATCTCTTCCTCTTGAAGGCGCATCAGATGGAGTTTTTAAATCTGGATTAAAAGATACCTTACTCAAACAAATTCTCCTATAAGGCTGGCGCAGTAGTTAAAGGTTTTGAATCCTCATCTAATGATTTATCATTGGCGCTTTGGATGAAGATTCTTGGATCCTCTTTAAAGCTTGCCTTGAGGATGTCAAAACTTAAATCAACACTTCTTCCATCATTTTTCAAATTGGCACAGCAGATAGCAAAATCAAATCTTCTTGAAAGTGGCGCATTAGATAGGAATGTTGAATCCTCTTTTAAAAGATACTTCAAAACTTAACTCCCTTTGAGGTAGTCGCATTAGTTAACAATTTGGTCTTTTCTTAACCTTGATGGACTAGTTAAGGATTTTAGATCCTCATTTGAAAGTGATCCAAGTGGCGCTTTGGTTTGGGCGCATTAGATCATCATTCTGTTGTCTGATTGAAGTAGCGCATTTCACCAAGATTTTGCGCCACATCCAAGCCTTGTCGCACTAGATCAAGATTTTGGATCCTTTGGAGTAGTTAGTCGTTTTTCAGGGTCTCTCAGGGTAAAGATATATTGAAAAATATATTTAAGTATAAGTTCAATCTCTCAACTTATACTTTAAATATTTTTCAATATACCTTTCAGGATGTTTGAGATAGGTCTCGAATCCACCGGATTTAACATGTAGAATCTAGAATTTGGAGGATCCACCAGATTTCAGACTTAGTCAATTTTTCAGGATCTCAAACATACATCAGGATTGATCTCAATGTTCATTATTTGGATGGAATTTGATCAAGACTCTTCGTTATTGGAAGTTCATGTTCCAGATGAGACCTCCAGTTATAAAGCAAAACCCTTCTAGGAGAGAGACCTATTGTTGGATTGGCAGAGGAAACGAACCTAAGACATCATCCAAAACTAAATGCAAAGCATTAGAGCTCAAAAAAAACGGCGGTCCCCATTTGCAATGGGGCGATGTGTGATTTGGTCACAACAGATTTCTTCATGGAGGTCCAAGATCTACCAGATTGATTGCTTCCTTCTTTTGGCTAATCACAAATTTTGGAGGTGTTAAGCAACTTCTAGATATTGTTGATTTGCATATAGACGGAGACAAATCTATGAGGTATTGCTCATCCTTTTTGTTTGCTACAACTAAGACTCCTCAACACCCCAACTCTCATTCTAATGGTCATGGCTCCTTCTCTTCTTGACATTGGGGACCCTCTTAACACCCATCTCTCATGGCATGGATCTCAGAAGCAAGCTCACATTACCAATTTCTTTTCTACCACCAACAGTTCTTTGACCTTGAGTGTCAGGGGAGGTTCTATGCGAAATCAATTACCTCCTAGGATTATCCAACCCATCCCCCTTAGCCCTAGATGTTAGGAACCCCTTTTTGATACATGTATTAGGTATTGACAAATAAAGGCTTGGGTGCATATGCTTTATAAGTCATCCCACTAACTAATTAGAATAAAAGCATTTATCCCACATGTGTGGTAAAGTGATAGTTGTAGGTAGTTGAGTGCTATGTATTGTGGTGCATAAGCAAGAGAGAGTCATCTTAAGAATATTGTATGTGGAGTTGGTGCTCCATTCGAGGACTATCCCCTCGAAGTGGCACCATGAACATTAATAACATTCTCTTGCCTATATTATCCTAATTGCTCTCTTGCTTGATATTAATAGATCTATGATAGCTTTGCAAGATTTTCTTTTACATTTGTAGGTTCCTTGCACTGCGTTTTGCATGAGGGTGGGGTCTTTGGCAGAGTATCTTCTAAAAATCAAAGATTTTAGGGATTAGCTCATTGTGGTCGACAAACTAGTGGATGAGGAAGATATGGTCGCTCTAATCATCAACAGGCTGCTAGCTTCCTCTGAGACTTTTGTGGAGTCTTTGAACCTATTGAGGGTAAGCCAGACTTTGACCTTTGACAAGGTCAATTCATTCTTTTCGTAGAAGGAACAACGACAAGAGCAGATGAGTGAAGTTTCTTTTGGGAGTTCAAAAGGTGCACTTGCTGCATAGTCTCAGGATACAAACCATAGTTCTCTTTCGTCCACTTTACAACCACGAAGAAAAGTAAAGTGTTTCCATTGCCAAGAAATTGGGCATGTTAAGAATGACTAAAAAAGACAATCTGTCCCACAAGCAACAGAATAGAGCTAATTTGACAGATATTGTTGAGGAAGACCATGATGAGGAGTTTGCATTGATGGCTCTTTCAAACAATGTTAAAAGTAGTTGCTGGTTCTTTGATTTAGGGGCATCCAGACACTTCACATGTCAAAATGACTAGTATTTTAGATTTATTGCTGATGATGGTGGCAGACTGTTAATGGTCAGAGCAACCATATCCTTGTTTTCTACTTGTTTGTTGACAACGACAAGCTGATCACTAAAATCCTGAAGTTTTAGAAGATGTTCTAACAAAGATCTACCCTCATGCAGTTTGGTAGAAAACAACAAATTTTTGAGATACAAGACCTTACTTTTTCTGAGATTTCATATTTGTTTTTCAGATTATCCCATAATGTACTAGTAGATGTAACATTACAGACTTCCTGGATTAAATCATTGGACACAAATAATTTGAGTAATGAAGGGCTTCTCGATGATGCTTGTCAAAATCATCAGTGTTGTTGGCTGGCCTAGTTTCAATGCTTAGAAAAATCTTATCACATGTCCGATATTAACAATTGTGAGTATCTTATGACTTCAGATATTATAATTTTTCTCAGCGAGTTTCTATGCCTTTGGCAATACTAGGTTTTGAATATTGCCATTTTCCCAACCACCCTAGAAAAATTTAAAAATTATCTGGAAAATTTTCAAACACCTAGATGTTTTTGTTTTTTTGTTCGCACCTTTCAATTTTTTTTCAAAAACCTCTCAAAATAAAATTTTGGACTTCAAAAAAATTTGAATGTAGATTTTAAAAATTTTAGAGATTGAATATTAAAATTATTACCAAATTTTTGAAAAATACCTGGAATGAATGCGTGCCCTAGTCATGCCCTTCAAACTTCATGTTGTTTTTGGTTTAAATGAAGACAACAATTCGACTGGTTGCGTGCTCTTTACACCCATCACCTCTGATTTTTGGACTTTTTCTGCTGTCCATGTTTTTGTTTGTGACCAGTGATTTTGTAGGAACGATGACTGGAATTCACCTGCCAAGGCTTTCGTTTGCCCTAAAAAATGTAAATACTCTTGCGCCTTGGACTGTAAATGTTGTCTCTTTTGCCCATGTGACTCCTTCAGATGTCTGTATTTCATGAAACATGACTGCAACTCCTCGAACTCGACTGCAAACAATGCTCGTGATTTTTCGCGTGACCCACGACCTCTGCAACTTGTATTTTTCAGCGACATCCCGTGCGCTTGACCTTCTCTATTCTTGACCTTTTTTGAAATTCCTACGATCGACCTAATTCGGCTCTGATACCAATGTTGGTAAAAACTGAACAATTGAGAGAAAATGATGAGATGTGATTACTGCATTATGTTATTCAACATAGTCTAAAAATAGAAAGTAGTTAAATACTAAAAATAGATGGTAGTTACAACTAACTACTTATTGCAGACAAGTGCACACATACACTTTATTATAATTTTAAACTAATATTCTAATATCCAGGGTATGCCATGTATGGAATAGATAGCAGATTAATAATACATGCTCTGTTTAGTTCTATATCTCTCTATCTTTATGTTATTCAATTCTGTAATTAGCTTCTGCACATGCCATACCTTATCTAGATTCTCATCTTGAAAGTTGTCCGCTAGGATCTCAACCCCTAGGCCTTGGATTTGTGGTATCAGAATTGTTTTCTCAATATCTTGCGTGTTCTTCCGTATGCAGTTAGAGTATTTGAGCTGCAGCATTGAACCCTGGTATCCATTAGACTACTTGCCGACCCTTGTCAAGATGGCCAAACCGATGCAAGAGGTGATGTCAAGAGCAAGATTGAAGCACTTAAGGATCAACAAAAATTCTTGTTCAGCCAATTTGCAAAGGTCCTCGAGAGGGTGACTTCATCGACCCCATCATCAAGCAGAGCTTTTGGTAGTCGAGTTCCCCTTAGGTTTTAGGTAAACTTGGACGTACTAGTCTTCGAGGATAAGATTGATGCAAATTTTGTAGATAATTGGATTGACTAGATTGAATCTTACTTTTCCGAATGATTTCATTCATGAGGAAAAGATAAAGACTACCCTCCTGAATGTTTTCTCACTTGTCAAAAAGTGATGGCAAGTCCATGCACTCTAGGAAGAGTAGTCAGATGACAAATTTGAACCAACTTCGGAGCAATTCCTAGACGCCTTCAAGGATGAGTTTTATCTTGAAGATGTGTATGTTGACCGGTATGTGCAATGTCACAATTGTGGTAGGGACATGATTAGTTTGTCTAGGCTTATACCGATACCTTTCATGAACTCTATGCTAGGCTGGGCTCATTTGAGTTAGAGCAGCACAAAGTCCTCAAATATCGCAATGGACTTCGCCAAATAATCTAGTCCATATTGAAGTTGATCAAGGTCAAAACAATGGGGGAAGCTTACTGTTACACGACAACAATTGAGGAGCTCAAGCAAAAGGGCAAGCGAGAATCAACCACTACACCCAAAAAACCATGGCCTTCGGACAAGAGCAAACCATCTAAGATTGGTAAGTGGTGTCACAAGCACAAGAGTTGCAGTCATTCCAATGAGGTGTGTCATGCACAGAAGAAAGTGCTCACAATGGTAGAAATTGGAGATACTAATGTCAAGCCCTTAGGCAGGATCATTGATGTAGAACCCAATGTTCGAGTCAACACCGCACAAGCAATAGCTATGGGTCAAGGGGCAACCTTTGGACCTCATGATTAATGGTGGCAGCATGAAAAATTTAATCTCTTCATAAACCGTTGAGAGATTTAAGTTGCCAACCATGCCTCATCCTCATCCCTCCAAACTGGGGTGGCTTAGCTTCTGCAACACCCAAGGTATAAAGGTAACTCTTGGATGTCACATATTCTATCCGTCCATTTCAGTAAGAATTAATTTGCGATTGTAATGTCCCCAATTAGGTTTTTTTGCAATGTTTTGATTTTTTTGTAATTTTCTAAACAAATAACTGAAAGCAACAAAACCAAATAGATGCTAGGGCTGGGAAATTAGTGGCGAATATTGCCAAATCCTCATACACTCAGATCTGAAACATATAAATGATGTAACAGCAGATTGGAGACCAAAAATAAATTCTGAAATTTTATTTCAACTGCTGAAAATAAGGTACAATGATGTAAATCAGTAAATGCTGAAATATCCCTAACTGGATCTGCCCTAGAATTCTGATTTTCTGCCCTAAATTTCTGACTTCTTTTCCTGCTCAAACCCTAATCTGAATTCTGATTTTTATTTCTGAAGTAAACATAATCATGGGCAGCAAATATACATGTTCCAAACACTCAAATAAACATGCCAAACATGTGTGCTTATGAAGACAACATCAAACATGAATCCAACCACGGAATACAACCATCCAAATGCCAAACATGTGACAAATAAATCTGATTTCTGAATGTAGAAGTCTGCTGTTACAAATCGGACTTCTCAAACATGAAACTACAACAAGTTTCAAGGCCCAAACATGCCTAAACACAACTCAGGTCTCTGCTGTTCCAAAACAGTCCATTGCATTGACAAACAATTGCTTATACATACCAAAATAATGAGGGATGAGGTCTATGCTTCAAACCCTAGGAGGGCCAACTGATTTGGCACTTGATCTTGATACCACACACTCCAAAATGATCCTCAAATCCTCCAAAATAGGCAGCGCATGCAAGGATGAAAAGTAGCAGCTAGGGTTTGAGGCTACAAAGCCCTCCAAGCATGAAATCGCTCCACAAATGCAAATCGCCCTTCTTGCAATGTGGCGCTCCAATCTAGGGTAAACCCTAGTTCAACCTCCTCACAACCTCCAAAAAGGTGGCGCTCCAATCTGCTCTAAAAGCTGAATATGATCTTCCTTCTCCAAATTGTATTTGGCCACAAATCTCACAATTTGGCCTTAGGGTTTCTCCTCACCAAAGTGCAGAAATAGATATGCCGTTGTAGCTCAATATCCTTCTCCAAAATGCCAATGAATTGCAATTGTGAACTTCATGATGAATCCACCTCAAGATGAGTTAGGTTTTCGTCCAACCCACCAATATTCCTAAGGGTTTTCATCCTTGGAATATGCTGAACCAAAATTGCAGCCAAAGAGATAAATCTCCAAATGAAAATGAAATGATTGAATGATGAAAATGACCTCCAAGTTACTTTCTTTTATAGGCATCCAAATAAACTCCCTCATGGCCGACCTCCCTTAGCAAAATACATTTTATTTATTTCCTATTTCTTCCAACTTGGCTGACCACCCTTGGCAATGTATTTTATATTTTTTTATTCTCCTTGCTAGGTCGTCCAGCTCTTGGGCAATTTTCTTTATTCATTTTTAATTCACCAAGAGGCTCACAAAAATATAAGAAGTCATTTCACATCTCAAATTGACCCATAAAATTATAAATAATCTGAAATAATTAGGATTATTTAGTATTTAACCAATTAGGTTATTCCCTAGTCCTTTTGGCTTAGCCTACAGGAATAGAATAGACTAATTGACTCCGTTAGGTGATCACTCGAAAAAAGGGGACATTACAAATGCAAACCCTAAGTAGTAGTTGTACATCATCACATATAGGCTGTAAAGAAGCACCAAAATCCTCCAAACTGATTCGTTCTTATGTAGAAATTAATGGAAGCAATAATGGATGGTACAGATGCCCTTAATGCATAAAAAAACTTCTCCATACCCTCAAATCTGCAACTCATCCTACTCATAAAATTATTTTTGATTTTTGTGGATGATGTATGGCCTTGAAAATCAATTCCAACAGTAACAAAGACCCTGGATTTGAGTCGCCTGGTTTGATAAATTATTTTTGAATTTTTTGTGAAGTGTTACAACCTTGAAATCAACAACAAATGACTCCCAAATGATTCGCCCTCCTTGGAAAAATGGTGCTTAAACCCTCTAATGATGTCAAACCAACAAATATGCCCTTGTGGAAAATCTCCAAAAATCACGAACAAATATTTGCTTGCAAATCCAATTGATAAAACATGAAATTTCGCACAAATCACCAAATTAGCTCAACATGCAAACCCTAGGTGGAATTTGCCAATGCCAAAGATGAGGGTTTTCATCCTCACCTTTGGAAATCAAGTGCCAAGAGGGATTTTGTTCTCCCGGATTGTTGAAAACAACCAAGGGTTTTTGTCTTTGGATGCCCAAACTCAAATGCTAAAGCTCACAATGAAAATGCCAAACGAAAACTTGATGATGCAAATGGAAGCCAAGTGCCCCTTTTTAAACATTTCCAATTGTGACCAAATCACACATCGCCCCATTGCAAATGGGGACCCCCTTTTTTTTGAGCTCCTGTGTTTTGCATTTAAGTTTTGATGATGCCTTAGGTCCGTTTCCTCTGCCAATCCAACAAGAAGTCCCTCTCCTAGAAGTTTTGCTTTATAACTGGAGGTCTCATCTGGTACATAAACTTGCAGTAATGAAGAGTCTTGATCAAATTCCATCCAATTCATGAACATTGAGATCAATCCTGAAGTATGTTTGAGATCTTGAAAATGACTAAGTCTGATAGCCTGAAATCCTGAAATCCTGAAAAATTGGCTAAGTCTGAAATCTGGTGAATCCTCCAAATTCTAGATTTTGCATGTTAAATCCGGTGGATTCGAGACCTATCTCAAAACCCTGAAAGGTATATTGAAAAATATTTAAAGTATAAGAAATTCTTTCTTATACTTAAATATATTTTTTAATATACCTTTACCTCAAGGACCTTGAAAATGACCAACTACTCCAAAGGATTCAAAAAGTTGATCCAGTGCGACGGCATATTAAGGTGGCGCAAAATCTTGATAAATCACGCCGTTTTCAAGAAGATATCAAGTTGATGATCTCTTGCGCCCAATCTAATGCGCCAAGGATAGAGGATAGAAGAGGATTTCGAACCCTTGATCCAATGCGTCAAGGATAGCAAAGAAGATGATTTCAACTTCCCCATCTAATCCGCCAACTTGAAGAAGATCTCGAAAGTGTGATCCATTGCGCCATATCCTAGAGGATTTGAAATGCCTATCTAATGCGAAAATCAAGAGGAATTCACCTCCTTGATCAAATGCGCCAACATCTAGAAGATTTTCAACTCTCAAACCAATGCGCTAATGAAGGGAGAAGGTGGGGGGATTCCAAAAAGTGGATCAAGTGCACCAATGCTAGAAGATTTTAAAAGTGCTATCTAATGCGACCCATCTAGTGTACATTTTAGAGGATTTCAAATCCCTCATCTAGTGCGCCACACAAGGAGGATTCAAAAGGTGTCATCCAATGCGCAAATTCTAGAAGATCCTAACACATTCAACCACTGCAACCACTTCAAGAAGAATCTAAGGTCAAGTCTCAGAGCGAATTTCTAGAGGAAATTAAAACGTCCAACCATTGCGCCACCTTGTAGATGAGGGTAAAAGTTGAGTTTTGAAAGGAATTTCAAGAGGAAATCACACCCTTGATCCAAAGCGCCACTTCAAGAGGATTCAACATCAAGGTCTAAAACGATTGGGGGGAGGAGTTTATCATAAATTTAGGTAAAAAAATCAAGAGGATTTTGAATACTCCATCCAATGCGCCAAGATTGAGGGGCAGGTTTTAAGTGTTAAAATGCAAGTTTTCTAATATTTCCAGAGGAAATCAAGACCCTCATCCAAAGCGCCAGCCCTAGAGGATTCTAAACACTTGATCCAAAGCGCCATTTCAAGAGGAAATCAAAAGTGTTAACCGGTGCGCCAAACATGAGGGAGAGCATAAGGCTTTTAAAGAAGATTTCAAGGTGTTCATCCAACGCGCCACTAAGAAGAAGATGATTTAACCTAAGTTTT
This sequence comes from Cunninghamia lanceolata, assembly GCA_027924645.1. Classification (NCBI taxonomy): domain Eukaryota; kingdom Viridiplantae; phylum Streptophyta; class Pinopsida; order Cupressales; family Cupressaceae; genus Cunninghamia; species Cunninghamia lanceolata. The sequence continues at coordinate 4,339,961 of BSBN01000942.1, forward strand.
AAGGCAAAAATGCTAAGTTTTTAGAGGATTTCAGATTCCTTAACCAATGCGCCAGAAGTAAAATTGACCAAAATGATTTAATGCTTTGAAGAACTTGAACTTTCAATCTGCTGCGCCAGGGGTTAATAGGAGTTTAGGGTCAATCCATCATCTTCCAAGTATGATTTCAAGGAGAATCTAGAGATTCAATCAATATGTTCATAATATGAGGATCTCAAAAGTCTTATCTAGAGCACCCAAATGGCATAAAGGTTTGATCATATACACCGTAAGGAGAGATTCAATTTGGTAAAGAAAGACTTGTCCAGAAAATGTTGGGAATCAAGAAGGATTTAACACCTTGAACTGATGCGCCAAAGAGTCAAGAAGATCCCAAATCTCAATCTGCTGTGCTAAAGGGTAAAAGTATATTCAGTCTCAAGAAGAACTCAAATTCTTCAACCAATCCGCCAATTATGGAGGGGAATCTAGTTTAAGTTCTATGTGATCATTCAACCAAAGGATAGAATTGGCATCTCTAGTGTGATGCTTAGTTTGAAATTTTGTGATTGCTTTTAAGAAATCAAGTAGTTTGGAAACCAATGCACTTAGCTTAGAAATACATAAACTGATTCTTATATGTTTTCGAAAGGGGATTGATGCTGTTTCTTTACTTGTGTTGCAGCAATAAGGAAGAATCATCTAAAGATCAAGTGAAAAGAACCTTTGACAAGCAAGGAATGAGAAAAGAGCAAGGCATCATGTAGCTGTTTCAAGGGTATCCTTCATCATCCTTGTGTTGGAACTCTTCATCAAGTGGCATCATGTTCAAAAGACAAGACATCTGTCCATCCAAGCTTCAAGTCAAGATCATCTTCAAGGAAGAGATATCATGTAGCAACTCTAAAGGAGCCTTCCACATTCATTCATGCCAGAGGCTTAAGATGGAAGTAATCACTCCCGAGGAAACATCACTTCAAGAGGTAGCTGCTCCAAGACGTCACAGCAAGATATATCTTAAATCCTCTTCATCAATGACATCATGAAAGATCATGCTTCAAGTTTCAAGATTCATCAAGCTTCCAAGTTTCTTCTAGAGGTCATCAACATCTACTTCACATCTAAGGAAGGTGTTATCATCAAGCAAGGGCATTCATTCATTCAACTTCAAGACTCTTTGATCCTCAAGTCTAAAGAGAGATCTCCTACTTCTACTCCGATTCATGAAGCAAGCTTCATCATCTACTCTTACATGAAGGAAGTATATATCATTATCATCTACTCTATTACTCACTCTTCAAGAAGGAGCATCATCAAAGAAGATCATCATATCAACTTACCTACAAGAAGAAGAAAGAATTATGAAGTTAATCAAGTGAAGCAACAAGTATCATACATCCAGTTTACAATTCAAAAAAACAAGGCAAGATCAACAAGATACATTCCCAGACATTTCAAGCATACAAGTTCAAGCAATCACATCGAATACATCATTACAAGATGATACAAGTTGGGAATTCATCAAACCTGCTGAAGTGGCACCTATGTGGCATCTACATCATTGTTCAATCATATCAGCCGCATTATTTTAAAGGCATTAAATGTATCATTTAATAAAAGAAGCCAAAGGGACGCCTAGGTGGAGAATGTTTTAAATGTTTTCACCTTATCCTTATCACATTGGAAAATTTGCCTTCATTGCCTCTCTCTTTTGTGCTAAAAAATAGCAAGTTGTTGTAACTACCTCTGAGGTGGCATGATCTAGACCCTTGGCTATCAAATTGATCCTAGCCATTCATTGTAATCTGGAGACTATATAAAGGCCTTGTTGCCTCATTTGTAAGGATCAGAATGTAGTAGTTGAGAGAGTAGAGTAGGCAATAGTTTATAGGAGTAGAATAAAAGAGACTCTCGAAATTCTCTGAGAGGACTTGAAATTGTTCTAAATAATTCTCAAGATTAATGCAAAGGACATTGGAGTTCGCTTGGTGTTTAAGTGTTATCTTGTGAAATCACATGGTTTCTTGTACTTTCATAAAGTGGAGAGAGATTTCAAAGTAGACTAGAAATAGATTAGTAGCTCTTTGATGTAATGCATGTATGTGTTGAATATTTGATCAACTCCTAGCTCATGCTTTTAACACTCATCACTGGTGAAGTGTTGTGTAAAGCTAGTCTGAGCTATCATTTGCTTAAGTTCGATTGTGGATGCTTGTTTGAGCTGCGCCATCCAATCGGTGCTCATATGAACCTTCATGATTTGAAAACTATTCGCGTAACCTTAGGAGATAGCACCAACTTCATGTAGTTGTAGGCATCCTTGGCGAAGTGAAGTTAGGTTAATCAAGGAGTTTGTCTATTCAATCATCATCATTGCTTCATTGATCTTAGATTAGTTCCTTAAACCCTTGCCCTTTTTACATTTCTTTATCATTAAGACTTTGTGCATATATCATCCACACTAAAAGGAGAGATGAGCTGAATGAAAGAAGAAGAATCTGCGTAAGTCCCTTTGTGATTATCAACAAGATCACATGTAATCACTGAGTTAACCCATCATGAATCATAAATAAGGAACCTTGGAGTTACTTCACTGGATCACATAGTTCAGCCTTTGAAGAGCTTTATTCAAGAGAGTGGGATACTCTAGTGTTGACTTGTCGAAAAACAATCATCAACAGGTCCATAATTAAATTCCCTCCAAAATAGTATTTAAAAATATTTTTATTTTTATTTTTAGTATTTAAAAATACTTTTATTTAATACTAGTGTTTAAAAACACTTTTTTATTTTATTTTAATAATATCATTTAAGTTGCCCATTAAATTAAAAATTATCGGGCCCAACTTAAAATAATATTATAATTTATTTCCCTTATTTTTCCTCTTAGCCTACGGGAAATGGAAATAGGCTAGAGGTCTTTTCCATGGCTCTATTTCTAAAAAGGCGACATAACAGTCCACTCTACCCGAAATTGCTTGCCCTCAAGCAATTGTAAATTAGGATGGTCAAGCAACACTTTGATCATGACGTAGCACTCGTAGAGTCTGGATCCCATTTCTGTCAAGTGAAGCAACTTGGGCCAACAAGTACAACATCTCCTAACTCCATTACCCACAACAATTGTTTGCAACTCCAACCATTTGGCCAATAAGTGTACTTGATCTTCAACACAAACCTTTGAAAATTCCATGATGTGATCCAAATGTCATGCCCCCATTTTCGGAGTGATCATCTATGATGGAGTTTGTTGGTCTATTCACCATTCTCGTAGGCTAACTCTATTGGTAAGGGAATGATTTGGGTTGAGCTAGTACCTTGAAGGCTTGGAAGCTAGAAAGTTGGCTCAACACAATACTTTATTTGTATTTTTGGCTAGCAATATTATATAATATTTTTATAAAGCCAAAAATAATGGTATTTTAGCCAAGGCAAAAATCAAGGGCTTGGAAAATTGAAAGTGGGAAAATAAATAAAAGGTAATTTTTACTATATTTTTATTTATTTATTTTTCCCAATGAAAATCGATGCCAAAGGGAAGAAAGAAGAAAAATATAAAATAATAATATATTATTATTTTATTGGCAAAAATCGGAGCCCAAGGAGAGAGAAAAAAATAATAAAAAATTGCTATTTTTGCCAATAAAAACCGGCGCTCAAGGAGGGAGAAAAAAAAAAAAAAAATTTTCCAAGGGAAAATCGGCGCCTAGGAGAAATAAGGATAAAAATAATAAAATATTATTATTTTATTGTTTTTAATATTGGTGTCCAAGGTGAAAGCATTTAAAAATATCAAATTAAAGATTTGATATTATTGGTGGACTTGAAAATTGCTTATAATTTGTCTAATTGGGCCGCCTTTGGAGAGAAGGTATAAAAAGAGGACCTTGGCATCATTTTTGACATCTTTGACATATGGTAAACTTTGCATTTTGAGTATTGCTCTTGGCTGAAAGTAATTTTCAATTGATTCAAGGTGGTGTTCCCTTGATATTTTGTGGCTTGCAGATGATCTCAATCCACCATGAGGGGTGAATTCAAATGGAGTTCATCATTGTGCTTAACCGGACTGTTCTAATGGAGTTTCATATTCAGATTTGACTTTTGTTTTGAGATATTTTCATCAATAATTGCTTGTAGAGGGTTTACATTTGGATCGCTTGGCAAATGAGAGTGTTTTTGGTGATTTTCATCATTCATGCATGGTCTGATTTTTGTAACAGCAGTCAGCAAATTGATATCAGTTTCAGATCTGAGGAGTGTTTGGCATTTGCAATAGGGTTTCATCATCAACTTTGACTTTTGTTTTGAGATATTTTCATCAATAATTGCTTGTAGAGGGTTCACATTTGGATCACTTGGCAAATGAGAGTGTTTTTGGTGATTTTCATCATTCATGCATGGTCTGATTTTTGTAACAGCAGTCAGCAAATTGATATCAGTTTCACATCTGAGGAGTGTTTGGCATTTGCAATAGGGTTTCATCATCAACTTTGCTTCCTAAGCGTAATCGCTACCCATTGGTGCATGGCCGCTTGAGTTTGGAGTCTTTTCTTGGCATCTTTCTTGGCATTTGACATCAGGGTTTTATGACAGCAGCAGGTACAGGTTTTATACAGTCATATCAGACCTCCTGTTGGCTGCTACAGTTGCTTTTAAGTCATACCTAGCTGGGCATTTCATCAATAATTCATAAAGCTTCATCTTCCATTCATACGGCTAGGGTTTGGATATATGTTTTGGCACTTTTGGATGTAATTGAAGGTCTGAAATTCAAATCAGACATGACTGATTGTACATTCCAGCCCTCTTACATTTGTAATCAGCTTTCAAATCAATAAAGAAGATAAGCTATCAATGCCGGGTATGTTCATCTATGTTTATGTGAGTTGTATGATTGCATAATATCAATGCTTCATGTTCATTTCTTGTTATTTGGATGTATGCTTGCAACCTTTCAATCTACATGATATTACAAACCCATTGTTGAAAACAAAAGTTAAAAACCCTAAGTACTTTGTAAGCAAAACAAATCAGAAATTTTCAGACCAGCAAAGGAAAAAATTCAGTTAGAACAAGTCAGGGTTCTTACACAAAAGAGTCTCCTTCCAGTCCCTAGTAGCATTAATCAAGGAATGCAACTCACTCTCAAGATAACCCTCTTCAATTTGATGATGCATGAGAATATCCACAAATTCCCACCAAGTCAAAAACTGCCATATGTACTCACCACCGTGTTTTTGTTGCACCATTTAACAACTCCTATGTGATGAAGAATCTGGAACACTTATTAGAACTTCATAACCGAAACCTTGAATTCTAGTGGTTCCCTCAATGTTGCAAGTTGTACCAACCGAAATATGGCGTAAATCAGAATGTGCATGGGCTGAAAACAAGTTACATCAGCTACTCACCACCCAAAATCTCACTCGAATGCGATCTATGATGGCTGAAATGATGGTTCCCTTCAATTGAGACCTTCTACTGACATCATCCAACGTTGAAACCCCCTTAAAATGTGCAAACTTGCAGCTGTTTATGATTGATAACAGCAGTTCCAAATCCGATTTTTTAAGGTCAGCAACATGACAATGATACAAGTCAGCAACATGACAATGATACAAGAGCTGCAAAAGTGAAACTTCTGCGCAAAAATCAAAATTTTCAACGGTGTAGGGGCTCGAAACAACCATAGAATAACTGAAAATGCTCTACTAACAGCCACAAATTGAAAATCAAAATTTTCCAGGATTGGAACAGCCATAAATGAGAGATCATGGCGGCTGGAATTAATGATGACAGCCCTCCTAAGGCTGGAAATTAGTGTGACAGCAGTCCTGTATGTGCTTCCTTCATCATTAGTTGTAGTGTACTATGACTCTTCTTTATTGAGTTTTGTTTGAAACCTAAATCTGATTTTAAAAGTAATCTCCCAAGCCTATGTCCACTTTGCATACCTTTGTGAATTCTCGTCATGGTGGCAATTCTTGCTTCCTTAATTGGAGAGACATGTACCTTGTCCAAATCTTGATGAAATCCTCTGCTTGGTAACAATTCTGGAGGTGCAAGCTTGATCATCATCTTAGGCCTATCCAACTTAGAATTGTCATCAACAAGATAATGTGTCTTACCCACGGATGGAGTCTTGGATGTCATCGATTGACGTTCTATCCACTTAGCCATTGCCTCTTTCCCCTTGGGTTTCAGCTCCCTAGTGAACTCCCCAATAGGATGTAACCTTGGTGCGCCCAATATAATGCCAAACTCTCCTATGACATAGAAGTTGTTGCATTCCGTGTATCCATCCACAATGTTGTCAAGTTGTTGTGCCCACTTGTTCTTCTAATGTGATGAAGGATCCCAAACATTTATTTGCGCTTCATGATTATATTCTTGAGCCCCAATGAAACCCATAATGTCATGCCCCCTTTTTGTTCGAGTCAATTCCAGCATGCTCGAAGCGTTCCAAGATTCTTGGAGGAGTCCACAAACCTTGGAAAGCTTCATTTTCAGCGGTTTCCTATTTCTTGCTTTATTTTAGTTAGTAGTTTTTGTTGAAATAATTTGATTAGCTTATTTTGGTATTTTCCATAGTTTAGTGTGGGAGCAGAAAATAAACTAAAATAATAATTAAAATCGGTTTTTATATTATTTGTCTTAGCTTTGTAAAAATGCCACTTTATTATTATTAATCAGGCCCCTAAATGGGGCAAATAAAGCCTTTTGTAATGTTAAATTATTTCTTTCTAGCTAGGTGGAAAATTACAAAAGGTAATTTAAAATTAGGTTTTTAGGACAAAAGGTTATTTTATTTCCCTCCCGTGCCTATAAAAGGAGGATGAAAGCTCATTTGAAGGGATTCCATCTTATTATTTGAATTTGAGCTTTGTGCCAACTTCTTGCTGAAGGACGAAAACCTTAAAGGCTGCCCTAAGGAAGGAAACCCTGAAGGCCAGTGAACTGAATCTATTTTGTTCATTCGATTATTGTTAGTGTGGAGATTTCAATTGGTGTGGTGTGTTTCATATATTTTGAAAATACCATAAAATATATTTGTGTGTGTGATTCCCTGATTTGTGTGCTAAACTAGATTCCAGTTTGTGTGATTTAATTCTAGTGTAAAGTTTTCAGATTTTTATTGAACCTGAATGTTATTTGTATTGCTAATATTTTTTGTGTGATTGTGAAGGAAGTAGACCATAAGGCTGTCCGTACACTCCCCTATACTAGCCGTACCAATTTGTTGATTTAATTTATGTGTGGTGGGCCGTACCACCCAAGGAAGATTGGCCGCCCAAGTTTATTGCAAAACTAAAGATTAAGGAGGGGGTGGGGGAATTGTTGGGAGTTTTGGATGCTTATGAAGCATTTCTAAGGTGTTGTACAATGTCATGGGAAGGCTGTACACTTTTAAGTTTGCATTTTATTGAGTGTAAGTTGTATTTGCAGTTTATTTCTGATTTCTGGGTATTATTTCTGATTTACATAGCAGCAAGTTGGGTCTGAAAATTATTATTTAAGTTGCAGATTTTGAGCTATAAACTATAGCTGATAATATTTATCAAAGTTTGTTGTTGTGTTTAAAAAAGTGACGTACATGTAATGAACTTTGAAGATTGATTTGAGGTAGTATCAACTGAGTTGACATTGTAAAGTATCTGGGAGTTTTACCACTAGATAAGATCTCATAGCATTGTAATATTTCAGAAGATCATTCGCTGGAATAATTTACTTTCTTTGTACTTGCATTGTAATCAACGTTTGGATGCCGTAGCCGCCAACGTTTACATTTCATTATCCACCATAGTTGGCGTTGATCCAAATTGGCTTTGTGGTCGGTCATTTTGGATTTGACCTGATCTGTAGCTGAGCATATTTATTTTATCCCCTTGTTGGGCGTTGAATGTAAACTAGTCTTTGCTCCAGTGTTTAACCTTGTCCACCTGTTTGGGTGTTGATTTGTAAACTGGTCGTTGCTACTAGTAAGTTAATTATTTACTATCCACAATCCAATTGTATGCTCTCACCTTGCCCAGATCAGGATCTAGGTGATCAGAAGACTTGGATTCGTGTTGATTTGCAAAGTTTGAAAAATTTTCAGTAAAATTGAGCTAACGGTCCGGTTGGGACATTACAGTGGTATTAGAGCTGGTGATCTTGCCAGCCTGTGTAAAAGCTAACTATTTGATGCAGAGCCTTATTTCATATGCTTCCCAGTGACAGAGAAAACATATACTATTAGAGGGAAATCAGAAAACAGTTTTAGTTCCCTAAGAATTGTGAAGCACAGTTTTCATCCTCAGATTTGGGGGTGAAGGAGACTCAAATGGAAGAAAGAGAAATGAGGACTTCTAATGAAGGGGATAAAACAAAACTGCAACTCAGTGCTCTCATTCAGGGTCAACAATAGTTGACTAATTTGATAACCCAGATGCTGCAAAATATGAACACTAATAGAGGTAGTTAGAATCATAATGGTGAAGCTAGCAACTCAACAAATAATAATGGTAATCATAGCAACACCAGAATTGTGATTGGATTTGCAGCTAGACCTCTCATGCCAAAGTTTTTGACTAGAGAAGAAGCTCTTGAAGGTGATGGGGAGCAACAAAATGCTGGGGAAGGTTACTTAGACTTTTTACATGAGTATCAGTCACTAGGAGATGATTTTCATGCAACAATGTCCTTGCCAGATTTCTGTCAATTGTCGTCCCAGAAAGGAGAAAAGTAACCATAACCAAGATTTGTAGCGAAGGTTAGGTAAGCTGTTCATACTCACCTATGACAGTTCAAACAAGTATATGGCTCGAGCTTTGGATCTAGAAGTTGGACACTTATTTTTCATTGAATCCCATGTTTGAAAATGAAGCAATCAAATATGCAATTCTTCACTTAGGAGTTGCCCATGAATGGTGGTATCATGGGATGATAACACAAGGCCACAACTTGATAGATTCATATGCTGAATTCAACAAAAGATTGACTGATAGATTTGATCAGAAGGATCCAAAAGTTCACTTCAGAGAGCTAGCCCAACTTAAACAGTATGGTTCAGTGGAGAATTATGTGACCGACTTTTAGAAGCTTTCGGTAATGGTACCTGACATATCAGAGCGAAGATTGATTATGTTGTTCATTGAGGGATTAATTGAATCTCTCAAGTGGTTGGTCAAAGCTTTTGAACCTCCTTCTCTACAAGAGGCCATTAAGAGGGCATTGGCACTAGAAATCTCTATGCGAAAGAATAAGTTCCATAAGAAGATTTTCCCTCCCAAGAAGTCTTTTCAAAAGAATGTACGTCAACCCAATAATCTTACATCAAGGCAAGACATGGAGGCAAAAAATGAATTGGGAAGGAAGAAACTTTGTTTCAATTGCAAAGAACCTTGTTCACAATGAGTTAGGAGTTGATGAAACTGAGTCACAGAGTGAAGAAGATGAATTTGTATTGGAGATTGAAGAAGAAAAATCAAAAGAGGAAGAAGAAATCTTGGGAAGCACAATTTCTAAGCTCTCCGGTACTCCCAAGTACAATCCTTTACGAATCTGTGGTGTTTTGCGAGGACAAAGAGTCACCGTACTCATAATTTCATAGATGAGGGATTGGTGGCAAAGCGAGGTCTCAAAACAGAAGACTTCAAAGGTTTCAATGTGATGGTTGTCGATGGCTTCACCACCCAGTGCACTAGGAAGATCTCTCAATTGAACCTAACTTTGGGAGGATATGACATGAAGGATGACTTCTATGTGGTTAGGATAGGAGACACGAATATGGTATTGGGTATTTAGTGGTTGCATTCATTGGGGAAAATCACTCAAAATTTCCAAACCATGGAGCTGAAATTTCAGTTTGAGGGAAAACAAGTGGTACCTCGTGGAATGACGAATGGAGTAACAAGAATTGTTTCTGCAAAGAGAATGGGGAGAACTTTTTGTCATGGACAAGTAGCTTGGGCAACTCAGTACCTTGTGTCTGCGACAAACTCTCCAGAAGAGAAAAAAGAATACAATGTGGATGTGCAGAATATTTTGGAAAAGCACAAAAAGGTTTTGGATGACATTCCTCTAGGGAGACTGCCTGATAGAGGCTTTGAGCATGTAAAGTTTCTAAGCCAAAATGAAGCAAGATAGCTTGGCAATAAACTGAAGTTAAAACCTCTATTAGGATCAAGTCAAATAAAACTAAAGTCATGGTAATTAAAAACTTGATCCATAACCAAGTTTAAATCCAAAATGAAAATGGGTTTACTAAAAAACCTCGGGCTTGGAAAGGTTATTAGGTACAAAAAGCATTAGCGGGAGAAAAAGTCACTCGAGGAATTCAGATGCAATGAAACCATAAACTAAAATGAAATTTGGGTCTCGAGTCCATTTACTTATTAGGGGAAAAAGGTAAATTGAAAATAAAGATCACTTGAGAAAGAATTCTGATACGAGAAACTCACAAACTGATGCCTAAACCAATTTGAATTCCGGATAAGTGGGAAAGGGCTGCGATGAGGAACTGGACCCGATGGAAGATTAAATATATTTAAACTTGGCTTTCAGCTCCAAGGATCCTATTGGAAGGAAAAAATGAATTAGGCAAACAAAATAGTGCAAGAAAGGACTTGGATGTGAGAAACTTTAGGAAATAGGACCTATAAGATTTGAATCTGGTTTAAAAAATGAACCCTAATTTAAAAGAAAATTACCTTGACTCTAGATAAGTGGTAAAGGGTTGTGGTAAGGAACTTGACTTGATGGGAGATTAAATATATTTAAACTTGGGTCTCCATTCCAAGGATCCTATTGAAAGGAAAAAGTGAATTGGGGAAACAAAATAGTGCAAGAAAAGGACTTGGATGTGAGAAGCTTTAGGAATTATGACCTATAAGATTTGAAATCTGGTTTCAAACAAAGTGAACCCTAATTTAAAAGAAAGTTATCTTGACTCTACTTAGATGAAACATACTTATTTTGAACTAGGAAACCAAACGAAAATGGCGATAAACCGCATAACAAAATCAGGAAAGCAAATTGGAATCACCAAGGGAGAACCATTGCTAATAAAACTAGGCAATTATGTAGATCAACATACATTACCCAAAAAACAGAAGGAAACCCTAGTAGAATTCCAATGGACCTAATTTCAACGAAATTGGGATGTTGGGTTCAACAATATTTAGCAAGTGCATTATCTTGTACAACAAATTTTGACTTGCCAACAACAAATGTACAAGGAACATTATGGTTTGCATAGGATAACCCACAATTATGATTGATAACAAGGTTAGATTGCATCTACAAAAAGGATGATTCCATGGTCTGCACTGTGGGATTAAATCACTGCCATGTAGTCCTTACACCATACTTTGCACTATTGGTGAGAAAACTTCTGTCCTAGATCGTTCCTCCGTACTTTAGAATTCATGTTGTGTTTAATGTTGAACTACTTAAACCATACACACCATCTACACCCAAGGCTATTGGAGTTCAACATCCATCGAATTTGAATCCTGCACACTCAAGTCCAACAAAGAATGCTGAACTCATCAACAACTCTTCTTGCACTTGCCATGGCATTCATTATCTCTTGAGTTGTGAAGAAGGGGCAATATGCAGATCAAGCTAAGTGGTATACTTTTTAGCAATTCCAAGTCCAATTTTTCCAATTGGCTACACACACAATGGGTAGTGTTGCTCTTCAAGAAGGGACAAATGATCTAAGTAGACCTGGATTGTATTTGTAGCTCTTGCAGCTGCAAGCAAACTCCTTGCAATATTCGTAACGCTTATCACCAACACTTGCAACTTGCGAATTTGACACTATTGGTGAGTAAGAATGTGAAACACACATCATCTTGCTGGGATCCACATGCACAAGAAAATAATGTTGAGACTGACGGAGTACACATTTTCACTATTCGATTAAGCGACACTTTATCTTCTAGGTCAATGAATGGTTTAGGAACTAAAATAATTAAGCACATCAATGGTCTTCAAACTAGACTGACTTCTTACAAATTTAAAGATACTGTAACTGTGATTTGCTCAATATCCATTAGGTTGGATATGTTAAAACCCCATTCTCTGTAACACAATCTCAATGTTGTACGTTCAATGTTTGCATTCAGCTCACAGGAATACATAGTTTTGGTTTCTAACTCCAACACCATACATATGTAAATATTTGTTGTTCAATAACATATGTAGAAGAGCAATATTTGTTATTCCTTGTTCTTTCTCAACGTGTAATGGTGCTTGCACAGTTTTTTGTACATTTTCATTGCATGTTCAACATAGTTTGCAGGTTAATTAGCTAGATTTGTCTAAGTTAAATTGTAAGTTGTCCTTCATGCAATTTGTCTATAATTTTGTGCTCCTTTGGTTGTCATTTGGCCTTGGTTAATATTTCTTTTCCCATTCAATGCCATTGTTTACAACTTTCATCAAGGTTGTAGGGTATGCTACCTCGCCCTCACTTGGTAGCATATCAGCATAGTCGGTACGGATACGGGTACGATATGGCCTGGATACGGGCCAGATATTGTGCTTGCTCGTACCTAAAATTAGGGCAATTTAGAGTTGCGTCGGATACATTTGGATTCGACATTCAGAAAAAATTGTTCTGTATCTAGATAAAATGTTTTTGAAAAAATAAAAACCCCTCTTTCGTCTGTTGTTTTCTGTTTGACATTTTTAAACTGTAGCGACATTGTACATCTATTCTAAGCTTTATATAATGCACGCCAAGCTCTCTGTGATGTTGGTTTCAACATCACTTTGACTGAATAGTAGGCTCGATATGAAAGATTGGAGGGTGGGGGTGTGTGTGTTGAGGAAGAAACGACATTCCTTGAGGGAGATTAGGTTATCGTTGACAAAAAAGATTAGAGGTGCTTGATATTCATATAAATATTAATCTAAATATGATTTCTCATAGTTGCTCGATATTAATATAAAAATATTAATCTTAATATGATTTTCGTCTAAATATTATTTTTGTTGGTGATAACCTAATCTTCGACTACGAACTATATATCTCCTATGCAGTCTACCAACTATAAATAAAACAGGTTATTGCCGAGGAAAATATTTAATTAATACTTATAATTTTATAAATTATTTTTTTTGATAAGTAAGCTTGCAACAGAGCTGCTCATATTAATTGAAAAGTATGAACATTAAAACCTTGTACAAAAAGCCCATTATGGGCCAGGCCTATATGGCCATACCTGGGCTGGCCAACCTTTATAGAGATTTCCTATATCCTCCTAAATATTTTGGTTTACTTTCAAAATCCAGAATTTACATTTGTATATAATATTAAGCTATATTTTACTACCTACTCCAGCTCTACTCCTTCCTAAGCCCACACCAGATTTAGAAAAGCATCCATCCATTCAATCCTGAAGATCGGCTCCAGGTTCGTGAGCTTCTTCAGGAATGAGCAGCCCTTTGAGGCCTTGTCCCTGTGTTCTGCTACAGTGGTCGGGGAGAAATTTGCAAGGAACGGGAGCCACAGGACATCTTCATCTTTAGCTCTGCATCGATCATAATCTCTGAAACGTGGAATACCCACCTCGGGCCTTGCCACCGCCACAACTTCCTCCAGCCCCCCCAGGAACTCTAGTTTGACTAATTCTTTCACCAACCCTATCACCATTTCTTTGGCCTCTCCCAGGTCCATCAAAGACGCTACAAATCTCGATGAAACATCCGTATTGACCTGGTAGCGATCATTTGCTTGCAGAAAGTCACTCCCCAAAACCCTTTTAATGGTCGTGATAGCCAAATGGTTATATATTTTAAAAATCTTTGTGAGCCTAAGGTCTGAGACCCCGCCCAGGAAAGGCATTTGAAACATTTTTCTTACCAACCTCACGGGGGTAGCCATCTCGGTTCAGTATTAGAGCTGTTGCAAAAGTTTTTTGCCTTACACGAATTCCTTGATTCCTTTAATAGACGCAAATGCTAACTATGTATCTTAGGAGTATGAATCCATAATTGCCCCTTCCACAATTGGGATCCGCCTGGATTTTTCATAAGGTTTATGACAAGTTTCCCATGGTAGTCTGCAGATCACTCGAGCCGAATGACATCTCCGTCACTTCTTTGTGTTCGGAGATTACCTTCCGTCCTTTCACCTCATCATGAGCGAGTGTGATCAATACACCTATTGCAATCAGAGTTCCTACCCGCTTTGAGGATGTTTGCCATGTGTGATTGAGAAAACCCCATTAGCTGCCAAGTTGGCCAACTTGTCAGCGTCGACGTTCGCCTCCCAGTACATGTGGTTTACAATAGTGTTGCTGAAAGTTGTGAACTTTCCCACAATCTTCTCAAAAACCCCTGGAGTTTCCAATTCTGTATTGATTTCGAGTGAATAGCATTGATAATAATTGTCGAGTCGCCCTCAATCTCTATGTTCGAAATCTGGTTTTCTTGACATAATTCCAACCCGTATAGCAAAGCTTGAATCTCTGCCGCGTTATTGGTGCCTACGGGGAGAGGAATAGCGACATTGCAAATGGTCTTTCCTTCCCAGTCATGTATAATACAATTGGCTCCAGAGGCACCGGGATTGCCTCTCGAAGCCCCGTCAAAATTAAACTTGTGCCACCCAAATTGAGGTTTCGACCATTGTGCTTCCTCTCTAGCCTTTTTCGAATCTTTGCCACCTTTCTCGATCACCTTAGGTGGCTTCAATCCCAGCCATCTTTTTGAAACTTCATTGTCTCATTCTGTCCAAGTCTTCTTACTCGAAATGCCTTGTTGCAACCGTGAATTCACCACTTTCACTATAGCCACCTCAATTTTGTTCCAAAGAGAAAGAATCCTCATCGCTTTATCTTGGAAAATCCTTCGATTGCGTTCTTTCCAGATCTCCCATAGCATTATGGATGGACATATCACCCAAAGACTTGAATAGGTGGCCCTTTTATGTAGAATAGGCCACCCTTTGAACAATCTTAGAATGCCATTGGGCGGGGCTCCCACCTAACCCAATTTCACACAAAGCCATCTCCAACATTTCTGTGCAAATTCGCATCCCAACAGTAAATGGTTTGTCTCCTCCGCCTTCTCACACAACGGGCACCTCGACGGACCATTAACACCAATCTTGAGAAGTCACTATGCTTTCAATATTCTATTCTGTGGAGCCACCCAGCTGAATGCCCCAGCTTTGGGGAGGCAGAGACTGTTCCAGCATAGATGAATAGGAATATTTGTGTCACCTAATCCTCTCTCCAACATCTTATACCCATCTTTCACATTGTATTGGCCACTGAAAGAGCCATTCGAAACCAACATATCACCCCCATTGCTGAGAGCTATCCTTCGGTTACTTAGTGTTTCTTCCAAAAGCTGAACCTCTTCCCTTGGCAAATCTGGGAAATTGAATTGCCGCCAAGTCCACCAAAAAATCCCATTCTCCTATCTACTTTCTTCATAGTTAGCCACTTTGATTCCCCATCTTTGTTCCAATTCCCTTCTTATTTGTTGTAAACCTTCTATTCTGGCCAACAGGGGGTGCCCTCCCCACGAGTATTCCCAAAAAAGTGTCGTTCTACCATTATGAACATCCCGGGTTAGGTAGTCTTGGATGAGATTTCTACTCTTCACCATGAAGTTCCATATCCTCGAGCCCTCCGGAAGGTGTGTTACTGTCAATATGTCCGAGGGATCCAAGCTCCCTAAATACTTTTGTAGTAATATTTTAGCCCATTTCAATTGAGGCTGTTGAAATAAGTGCCATACCAACTTAGCACCCAATGCCTTGTTTTGAAGAAGTTGCTGTTTTAAACCTACTCCCCCATCCTCCCTTGGCTTGCAGACCTTGTCCCATGAAATTAGAGCCATCTTATCCTTTTTTGAGGATCCTTTGCCAAAAGAATTTTCTAAGAATGCCTGTTAGTTTTTGATTTGCACCACTTGACAAAGGAAGACAGGACATTAGGTAAATGGGGATTGCTGCTATTGTTGCTTTGATCATAGTAATCCGACTAGCCCAAGATAACCGTTTACCTTTCCAAGAGGCGGCCTTATTTGATACTCTTTCAATTACTGGATCCCATAACTTGTTTGTCCTCTGTCTAGGGGCCAAAGGAAGGCCAAGGTACCTACTTGGAAAACTTCCTAGTTTGAAATTCAAAATTTGGAGAATTTCTTGCTGCTTCCTTGGAGGCATGGACGTAAAGAACACCTCTGACTTCTGACCATTCACCTCTTGTCTTGAAGCCTCTGAGTATTGTGTAAGGACCTCTTTGAAGCCCAAAACATCTCTTCTCTTCGCCATTCCAAACAACATTGTGCCATCAGCAAATTCCTGATGAGTTATTGGGTCGATCTGACTTGTGACTTGAAGGTCTTCAATCTTCCCCTCAGCTTGTGCCCGGTGAAGTGATCTACCCAAAGCATCCGCCGTGATAACAAAGAGGAACGGGGACAAGGGATCCCCTTGCCGAAGACCTCGGGATGATTCAAAGAATCCCTTCGGGGTTCCATTAACCAGAATTGAAAACCTTGGGCTAGCCACAAGGCTGAACACCCAATTTAGCCAGTTTTGCTCGAAACTAAAAGCTTTCATTACACGGAATAAGAACCTCCACTCCACCTTGTCATAAGCCTTCCTTATGTCCAATTTTACCAACATTTGTTGTTTGCCTGTTTGCTGAGTCGAGTGTACTGCTTCTTGTGCTATGATAACCCCATCCTGGATGGATCTCCCTGGGATAAACCCAGTTTGCTCTTCTGCAACAATATCTGGCAATATCTTCTTCAATCTGTTAGCGATGGCCTTAGCCAAAACTTTGTAAATGGTATTGCACAACGAGATAGGCCTAAAATCCTCTAAAGCAATGGCCTGTTCCTTTTTGGGGATCAATGCAATGAAGGTATTGTTTATTTCTTTCAATACTTTCCTTTTCCTTCTTGAATCCTCAACAGCTTCCCAAACATCCTGTCCCACTATGTGCTAACATGTCTGAAAAAATATGGCTGGGAAGCCATTAGGGCTTGGTGCCTTATCCAGATGCAATTGCCAAAGTGCCTCTTTAATCTCTTCCATTGTGAAGGCCGCATCCAGCATCTTATTCTGCACTTCTGATACCAAATTTGGGATGTTCCTCATCATTGCTTTTATTTGCCTCAAGTTTGAACCAGATCAATTGTTGAGCAGATTCTTGAAAAATTCTATAGCCTCCAACTTTATCCTCTTCGAATCTTTTGTGCTGGATCCATCACTTAGCTTTAGTTGGTGTATCTGATTTTGTTGCCACCTAATCGTAGTCGAATTATGGAAGAATTTTGAGTTCCTATCCCCATCCTTCAACCACACTTCTCTCGACTTTTGCCTCCAAAAAGTTTCCTCCATAGCCAAGATGTCTGAATATTTTCTTACCAGAAGATTTTCTTTCAGATACTTTTCCTGATCCATGCCAACTCTGAATACCTCCTCATTCAAAAGGTGTATTTCTTCTTTTATTTCTGCTTTTGTCTCAAAGATGTTTTTGAAGTGATTCTTGTTCTAGTCCTTAAATTTTCTCTTGACATATTTCAATTTTTCCATCAACCAATACATTTTTGTCCCATCAAAGACAACCTCATTCCACCATCCCTTCATCAGATCCATGAAGTTAGGATCCTGCAACCACATCTTCTCAAATTTGAATGGGCGCTGCTCAGGTTTAACATCTCCAATTATTTTCAGGTCAATTGGATAGTGATTAGACCCAGAAGTGGCTATGATAGAGCTCTCCATGGTGAATGGGAAAAGATTTAGATCTCCTTTTATGAGAAACCTGTCCAATTTTTCTGCTATGTTGCAGAACCCCTTCCTTCAATTGGTCCAAGTATAAAATCCATTCTTCATTGGAATTTCTATTAGGGAGTTCCTTTCCACAAAAGCTTCGAAGTCTACTTAAGATTGCAGCTTCCTTTGAACTCCCCCTAACTTATCCTGATTGTGGAGGATTGCATTGAAGTCCCCACCAACTATGTATAAATGGGTTCCAAATTGAGACATGAACATCTCTATCTCTTGCCAGATTTTCTTCTTTGCTACAGGAGAGGCCGAGCCATATACATTTATCAGTATGAAATGCATACTAACTGCTAATCCCTTAACACTGCAAGCCATGCAGAATCTATTTCCTGCCACTTCTTCCACAACTGCATATTGGGGTCTCCATAAGACAGCCATTCCTCCAGAAGCCCCAGCTGCATCAGTAGAGACTGCGTTCTAGAATTTCATATATCTTTTCCAAGAGTCAGCCTCTTTTCCTGCCAGCTTAGTTTTTTGGATCAAGATGTCTGATTTTGCAATCTCCATAAAGCGCTTGACTAAGCACTTTTTGTTAGGGGCGTTTAAGCCCCTAACATTCCATGAGGTGATCTTCATTGCCCTCTGGGAAGGGTCTTTCCCTTCCCAAATCTCAGCATTCTTGTAATCTTCAATTGGCCTTCAGCGTCCCCATCCTCTTTTAGTTTTTCTATAGTAGGGTTTTTCCCTTTTTTCCTTGCTTCCCCACAATTCGGGGATTTGCGCTTTGGCTCTTTTGATTTTAACCCCAGATTTTCTTGCCTACCTAGATCATTGCCATTCTGAAAGAATTTCTCTTCTTCCTGCATTACCCATTCTTCAGGTTTTGGGATCCACTCTCCATCTTCGAAAATGGCATCTCCTCCCACTCATTATTCTCCTTGTGGTCCAATTGATTGATATCAGGGAAGACCATCTCTTGGTCAACGAAGATTCCAAATAGATCTCTGGCTATATCCTCTACTATCTCCCTTGCAATTTTTGTTGGAGTCCTTTTGTGTGGTGCCTCTTCCTATGTCGAGTTCCCCTGTTCTTCCTCCCGTGGCTTCTCAGTTTGGGGAAGGATGGGATACTCGGCTTCCTGGCTTACTGTACCTACCTCGCCTTTAACTTTTGATTGTAATTCGTTCTCCTTAGTTTGGCTCGAGAGTTGCCTCTATTCGCTCTTATTTGTGGAATTCTAAATGTTTTTCGATTCTCTTGCCATCCCAGTTCCCTTTAATCCTTACTCTAGTTCTACCTTAGTCTGTTCTATTATGATCTCCACTGATGAAGGATCCTTATTTATGCCACCATTTCCTTCTTGACCCGAACCCTCCATGCCTAATGGGTCATTCCTTCAAAAGTTACTCTATCTCAATTTTCTGTTTCCATTTCCCAAATTCCGTGATCAGTTCCAGTTCGTCCATCATATTTCACCAAGATCTATCTCCAAACATATTCGGACAAACTCATCAAAGTCCTTATTCAACAAAATTTCATATGCTTGAATAAAAGATCCTAGGGCATCCCCAATCATCGATAGAGATTCCAAATTCTAGAATTCCGATGGTAGATTATGGAGTCTAATCCACATTGGGGTTTTTCCCATATTGTGATTCAGGGGGTCAAAATTCGGCACCCAATGTGTCAAATAGAAACCACAACCTTCTAACATTAAAGGCTTTTTATTTAAAATTTCTTTTTTTGTGGATTTCGATTTACATTCAATAAATAGAAAACCATTGTGTAAGGACTTGACACTTACATGATCCCCCCATCTATCTTTCCACCATTGTCGCATTTTTGGCCAAGGAATCCTTTTGTCTGCCCATTTGGCAAAAAGGGCCATCCGTTGCAATTGCTCAATATCGTTCTTCATCATTTTTGTGTTGATAACCACTACCTTACAATTAGGGTTTGGCCTTCTTCCTTGATTTGCAAACCTCTGCCCCCGACGATCCTGCCAAAATCTGCCCACCTCTGTTTGAGCGAAATCCTTTGTTTTTCGGGGCCATTGTGGCGGGTTCTAGGGCACTCTTCCTTTTGCATATCCACGTCCTAAGGGGATTCGATTGGTGCCCGAGGCAAAGGCCGGGATGTTATCCCTTGGCTCTTTTCCTATCTTCACCCGCGATCCTTCCTTTGCATCAGCATCAACTATTTTTGCGTCGAAATACAAATTTTGGGATCGAGCCACCGTTCCTTGTGACGGTTACAAATATTTGTTAATGTTACAATAGAGGCTAACAATAACTATAATTTTATAAATTATTGTTTATATTTAATTTATTTATAATTTTATAAATTATTGTTTATATTTAATTTATTTATAATTTTATAAATTATTATTTATATTTAATATATTTGAGTTGATTTTTATTTTAAAATTTATTGAATATTTAGGTTTTAATATTTTTAAAATTTATTTAAATTTCAATATTTTTAAAATAGTTAAATACTTTCACATTTAAATCTAAATAAAAAATTAAAATAAAATAACTTAAATATAATTTTAAAATATATTAAAATTTAAATAATAATAAATAATAGTTATATATACACGTGTGCACATGCACACACATGAAGAGATAAGTTGCAGGAAGAATTATTCTCGTATGCAAGTACGATAAATTCTACTCTGGATGTGTTGAATTCAGAAGTTAATTGTAGTAATTATCTTCTTTTAAACTCATGGTTTATCAATGCAGACAAAATTCACATGGACATGTACACTTACGTTCATATGAGAAATAAAGTAGGCTTAGATAAGCATCTGGCATTGTTTTTGAAGTATAAGGACAATATTACTTGTGAGGTGTAAACTTGCATTAACAGGGACATTATGGATAAATTGAATTTTTGACCTGGTAGGCATGAAATCAATTTTAATGGCTTTTCATCACCAAATATTTGCAAAAGGCATTACTTGAGTCTGGTTAAAATTGAATGTTTAAAGGTTTCTAATTTGTTAGTTATTTGGGTAAGCTTCAATTTATTAGGAATTTGTAGTTGTGCTGCAATATTTGTAAAGGCCATCTGGTTGTTTATATTTAACTTGAGGCACATAACTTATTAATTGGTACCAATTTACTATTTACACCTTTTGGGCCTGTTGGACTATTTGCATATAAACCAAAGAAGCTTATTATTGATTTTCTCTAAGATGTGAATATCTCATTTTGCACAGGATGTAGGTGATATTATGATGATTAGAATATTTTCTGTTTGGTTAGCTTTAGATAAATTCTGGAAGAATATTGATTTGAGGGAAAAGCTTTACATGAAATCTTTCGTAATCAACTTGCATGGATGAGGAGCTAGTGACTATTTTCTTCAAATTAATTAAAATTTAGCAAGAGTATAATTTCAACATGGATGATGTCCTTTCTGCTAATACATGCAGAGGGCAATGATGGGGACATTTGTCATATTCTGTCTTGGGGCTGTAGAGGAAATACTCCACTTCATAGGGGCACATCACTTTGCACTTGAAGGAGTTGGAAAAGGTGCTAAAATATTCTGAAGCAGGTTGATACCATGACATAAGTAAAATTCAGCTGGGGCTCCCAAATCTGATTTTGGATAGCTTGTTGAATGGGTACTCGCAATTTGCTTCAAATTAAATTACAAAAAATCTAGTGTGTTACCACATTTGAGTTACACCATCTAACTTCATACGGTATTGATGCTAACTATATGCCATAGTTCGAAAACTCAGACTCAGCGACCCAAAATTTTGACTCGGACTCGGGACTTGGCAAAAAGAAAAAAGATAATTACAGTAGAAAAAATAGAAACTAATGCATTTAGAGAACACATAAGCCTATTCTGATCATCAATTTGTCATAATTCAAAGTTTACATATGTCATATGACCCATGAAATCAATAAATGCCATAGTTCCATGGAGTCTTAGAATAGGGAGACTGAAGGCTTGGATTTGTCAACAACAAGGGGACAGTGGTAGGTGGGGGTTTGGGGATGGAGCCCCCAGCGGGGTCAAGGGGCAGCACCCCTTGTAAGGGTCTGGGGGCGGAGTTGAGGGGCAGTGCCCCTTGTGGAGTCTGGGGTCTAAGGCATTCAAAACCACACGGATCTTCATGGCGCACGCCATCTTTCATAATTTTATCACTATATTTTCAACTTTTCTCCAGCACAAAGTCCTCACTATTTCTAACCAAATCTTCATTCTTCCAATCCCTTCTTTCATTGTATTTTGTCATGTGGATGCCAAAGACGTCTTCTATTGGGCGAATGAAGACCAAAAATGACCCAAAAAAACATGAAAACCACCAAAAAATTGCCGCGGATTTTTTATTTTGCTGTTTGGAGAGTCCGAGACTGGGACTTGCGAGTCTGAGCTTGAGACTCAGCCAGTTTTTTCTAGAACTTGGCTGATCACTTGGCGAGACTCGCCTAGGACTTGGCTCGTGAGTCTTGGCGAGTTTGCCGAGTACTCGGCGAGTCCTCAAACTATGCTATATGCTGCTGGAACATACCATAAGTAAAATTTTAATCAGCACATGAAGAGTTTTGATGGTGTGATAAACACAGAATCTCAGTTAACTATGTTTTTTTTAGACAATCATGTAAGATCCTCTACAAAGCTTTTTGCTTAAAAGCACAAAATTTCTGATTTCTAGTGTATTGACATTTCGTCAAACACTTTGCATAATGCTGGTTATACTGATTTTCTGAGTTTGTTTGATGTGGACAGCTTATCTGACAAATTTAGATATTATTTCCCACACAAATGTATCACAGAATATAAAGAAGATGAAGTGACATTATGACAAACAGTTTGCTGTTCTTGTTATTACAGAAATTAAACATTCAAATAGTGTGAACTGCTGTTACAAACAATAAAATACTGAAATAAGATACTCAGAAAATCTCTGACCTTCAATGACAAATTATGTTGATAATGGATGATATACAATTGGTGCACTAGCTGTACTTTCTCTCTGTATAATGCTGCAGCAAGAGTTTTCTCCAAGATAGTCAGCTCACTCTTCGTAAGTCACTAACATCATCTACTAGAGGCTGCGCCACTTTTTCCCAGCTCATAAGACACCTTTAAAACACCCACGTATTCCAATTCAAACCACAAATGAATCGATGAGGATTACCCAATAAGGGCGGCACTCCCTTTCATATCGATTCTCCAAAATGAAGATGTGCCTCCTAGAGTGTAGTGGCGGCTCCCACAAGTCCACGCCAGAAATAGCTTGTATCTTTATCTCCTTTTTAGCAACGATTGATGAGTATTGAGGCTGCAGTAGGATATTGGAAAAAGCTGCGGATATATTCAAGTTCCAATCTGACGTCTCCTCAATCATAGGGAAAGCATGCGCTTGGGCAATAGGGTATAAACCCTAGCACTCAGCCAACTTCAACAATATAAATATCACCAATATCTTCAACGAAGGAATCATAAATTTGTATTTGTTTACAAATCCCACAAATTTATCATTGAAACCCTCCGGAAAACAAATACTCAAACCCTATGAAAAGATCTATCTTTTCGCACACAAATGCAACTTCCAATCCTTAAATGCAAGAAGTAGTAAAATGAGCCTCAAACCTCCTTTTATAATTTCCCTTGGAACTTTCCCGAAGATATAATTTAAAATTACCTTTTTAATATATCTTCAACACAAATATAAGTGACTTTATAATATTTCACTTTAGCTCCAACTTAAGTCACTTATAAATACCTTTTCAATTAAATACAAGTTGTCCTAAAAATTATAATTGGAGACAACTTAATTTAATTAAATGAATTATTCCTTCTCCGAAACTCCGAATTAGCCTACGGGAATAAAATAGGCTAAATGGCCATCTCCGATGACCAGGCCGAAGAAGGGGATATTACAAATCATCAAGGAAATATTGTGAAGCAACAACATGGAGTAGGGAGACAAATAAGTGGAAAGAAGGATATTTGAAGTAGAGCATTTGCAGAAGCTTATAGAAGGCAATTTCAGCAGCCAAATCTCTATTGTCGATAGAGGCAGCAAGCCCGACAGTTAATGGAAAATAGAAAACAGGGTTCAAAGAATCAACTTTTCCCCTTGTTTGTATGCATCTTCAGTAAATGTATTTTCTAATTTTATGCCTGCAACTATACTGATACAGCAGATGGAAGGGATGAGTTATAGTTTGCCCATTTCATTGGGTAATCATCAGCATCTTAATGCTGTATATATGAATTGGGTCTCAAATGGTTCACCTTCTCTGCATGGTTCACGAGTTGAAAATATGCTGTTATCGGAGATAAGTTTAGTATCACAAATATTGTGTTTGCCCTCTGTTCATGATCCTTCAGTTAAGCAATTTGAAGATGCATCTGCCCAGCCATTGAATCTGTATTCCTGTTCACAGGACAATATGCTTGAAGTTCTTGGTCTGTCGGGAAAGGTTCCAGAAGTCATCAATGAGGTAGGAAAACTACTCATTTGTAACGCAGGTGATCGTCAGTGAGATTTGTCCTTTCCTCACAAAGATGATTCATGTGGGATACGACATTAACACACACATCTTTATGTGGGCAGAATCACCACCAAAAAAATTCACTGGCTACAGAGGCTTGCTTGCTTCTAAACAACTGGCAAAAAATGAACTCTGTCTGGAGGCACACAAAAACAGAACTTTACAGAGAAACAATGCTAGAAGAGCTGGGATGAAAAGGCATTGCAGAAGGAGAGGATTCAATTTGCTTGCTTGCATTGCAAGTTAAGGTCACATGCATTGGTAGACACCATTTTTGGGAGTTCTCAGCAGCAGTTGTCATTCTGCTGGCCAGATCTTTTTAGTGATGATTCCATAACCCACAGCTCAAGTACAGAGGAGAATGTTGATCAACATGGCTTTCGGTAAGGACATAATTACTTTTTGTATGATTTGCACCCAAAAAAAATAGTAGCTGGAGTAGATTCATGCAATTGACCAAGGCAAATATGTCTTCAGTCGAATCTGTGGAACAGGATCACTGGAATCACTTTCTTTTGCAGAAAAGTCAATCTGATTCTGCTGATACTTTATGGTTACTTTGTCATGAAAAACAAGAAAGCATCTGGGATGAAGATAATATCCAAGTTCCCAGCTTGTTCGCAGGGAGCCCTTATCATGCTAATCAAATGGATTCTTTGGCTAGGATCTATGGTGTTTCATGTTCACAGGAAGGCAACATAGTATCAACAAGTGAATTGGGTTCAGATTTACAGGGTATGCAATTTAATAATCAAAGAAAGGTCCAATCAGGTTTTTCTCGCAACCCATTTCATGAATTGCCATTACAAGCTAGTGATTGGAAAGACCAGAGATCATATCAAGTTGCTTTTCAAGGGAATAGGCATCTTCAAATTTATGCAGATTTTGAGGACACACCTCATAGTTTCTGGAGCCCTATATCTACAGAACAATTTCCATTGGGGTTGAGAGTCTCTTCTGAGTATGTAAATTGTGATGGACAACAATATAATTTCTCACTGGGTTACTACAGAGTGTACTCTGAACCAGAATCTTTGCGAGGAATGTTAAATCCAACTTGTACCAAGGACAACTCTTTCGACAAAAATGAACTTCAGGGAATCCAGCAAAACAATGATTTGTCAAACTTTAACCAGGGGTTTCAAAAACATGATGAAGATGCCTTGTGTTCCATACATGAGAACAAGGAAAACCATGGGCAAGAAATTGATGAAGTGAACCATCAAAAAAGTCACCACAATGACAGATCATTATCTGTCCAGCATCAAGCAGAGCGACAAAAATGTTGTAACGGAACCTCCCATCAAGATAGAGATGTCAGAACAAAACCTAGAGAAATTTGGTACTAAGCTTTCCATATTAGAGGATAATATAGAAAGTTGTGGAGAAATGCTTGAATCCAACTGTCGGTTGGATGGTAATCAGCATTACAGCCATGGTTTTGAGGCCAAAATTGAAGCTGTTGAAATCCATTCAGTTCACCAACAGAGTAGCTCAGGATTGTGGAGTTCGTTTTCAAACAAATCATCTGACAATGATCAAAGGAGGAATTTTGATTTGACCAGAGTGCAATATGTTAATGCTGGTACAGTGGTTTCAGGTAATGTTATGGGCTGGGATGATCTTCAGCAACCAAATGCAGAAACTGAAAGCAATGCCCTTAGAAACAATGATGAAAGACCATCTATCTTGCAATCCATAATTAATTTGGATAAAGAAGCAGAGACTCAACTGCAATGGAAGAACACTGGTCTGAAGACCATTATGGAAATGAAGTCATGCAGGCAGCCTCTGCAAATGCTCTGTAATATCTACAAAGGACTGTGTCCTCAAATGAGTGGAATTCTAAAAGTGTTGAATGTGATTCTTATTTAGAAGAATTTTTAGACCCAGAGTTGCAGAGGCCAAGGGCAACTGAACAAATAGATATTAAGGAACAAACATACTTGGAAATGTTTCATCAGTTGGTTTTAGACTTACAGGGATTGTATGGCTTAATCTTTCCTAATTTGTGGTTCCATCATTCCATGCATGTTCTTAAGTTGTTGAAGATTTTGAAAATCTCCAGAAAATATAGACAACCAAATTGGAATTCGAAAATTAATAATCATGCCCCATTCAATACCCCAAACTGAACATGTCCTTCAGTTTTACAGAAAAAAATTAGAACCTGCACAGTTCTGTAGAAAGTACAAAGGGTATCGCCATACTATACTAATGTTGTATATGCAAATTCAACTTTGAAAATACCCAGAAATCATAACTACTTGAGCATTATTTCATAAATTATGTCTTTGCTTTATTCAGTATCTCCCCCAATGGATAAACCTAACATTCACTGCAAAATTAAGAAGCTGCACAAATTTTCAAAATGAACTGTGAGAGTTTTATCTATAATAGAATATTGAAAAGTATTGCCTAGATTGTCTCAAAGGCCTTCTGGAAAATTGCACCACTTTATGTGGAGACATGATTAAAAACTTTCTCCATTTGGGTGGGGTATCCCTTCAGATTCCATCAGGTTTGACAAACAACATAATATACAAAATGTATATATTTTCAATTTTGATAGTTTTTTTTACTGCATGAAATGTGCTTTACTATTAAGCTGGTTCAGTCTCAGGGGTGATTCAAAATAGAAGCAGTTAAAGTGGGTAAATGATCCAGTTTTTCTTAGTTTTCTGTTGAGTAAGTACTTTTCTTGTTGAGACTATCCATTCAAGAGAACTGGCGTTCTTACCACCTTGTTCTTGCTGTAGGCTGTAGCTCTACATCATCCTTCCATTCCTTTGCGCTTAGGGAATGCTAGGAGATGATCTAAGTGATCTGTTACAAGAGGGGGGTTTACCCAATACAGTCTTCATGTATAATTGACTGGAATTGGGGAAAGAGCAGGCTGTCTGTGTGAAATCGGTTCAATTTTAGAAGATAATATTCCTAGAGAATGGCTTACCCAACACAGTCTTCATGTAGAATTGACTGGAAGTTGGGGAAAGAGCACTAGTAATTCACATGAAGATAGTATTCTTTCACTAACCAAGAGTTTACTGGACAGGAGGGTGCTCTTTCCCAAGCTTCTTGTCAATTCCACGGGAAGATAGTGGGGAAGATAGAATTTTAGAAGAAAGTATTCTGAGTTGTTCACTAGGAACTTTGCATTTATGCTATCCAAAAGTCTAAACTTCATAAGGTACCTATATATTGGTTAGCTAAGTCAATTTGGGAACTTTTGTGGAGATACATTTCTCTAAGTATCTGCACAGAAAAGCATGAAAAATTGTATTTATCTTGACAGGAATAACTGTTTATAACGAGCATGAAATATTATTCCTTGAAGCAAATATTAGTTGCTCTAACATGGTGAAATTCACCAGGTTGGTTGTTTATATGTTTAATTTCATTCATATAATTGTTTATGATAAGCAATTGATTGTATTTGCAGAATTGTCTAAACACACAGTTACAAGCTGAGACACATGGAAGGTTTGGAATGGGATTTTCTTTGGGATCTGCTTCAACCAACTTTCCTGCACAAAGAAGATCCTTGGACATCACAAATTCAAATAAATTAAGGTTTGTCTTGGTCTTGGTGTTGGCATTAATTTCCCATTTTTGATTTAAATTTTCACTGTATGTGGTTTAGCCTTCTCTGTTACTTTGTATATCGTTATCCCTAATAAGAATTTTGTTTGTGCTTATGGTTCCCATGCAGCAGCACAAGTGTGAATTCAAGTAATTTATCACAGCTAAGTGAATGCCAAGCTGTCAATGACATAGTATGCACAGAGCAGAAGCATTTAGCTATGCAGTACAGATCTCCATCTGATATATTTTCAACTCAGTTGTATCAAAATTGTCATCTGGCACTCTTTCGTCACAGGGACTTAGTCCAAATCCAGCATTTCTATCTAATGTGTCTCATCTTTTACAATGTAGTAAGCCTTTGCATTTGAATAGTTTTACGCATGCAACAGAAGGATCAGATTTTATAGAGACTCCGATTACAACAGAACCCAAGGACCTTGCAAGTGAAGCACCAACCAGTCATCAAGATTCTTCATCAAAGATCTCTTGTTCTGATAAACATGATTATCTGGGTCCAGACTTTCTTGTTACTTCCTTGGAACAGTCATCAAGTTCTCTTTGTGTTTCTTCAGGTACAGAAGATAAAATTTTGGATGTAGAACAGAATACTTCACATGCCACTTCCTCTGATGTGCTCTTGTCAGAAGTTGAGACTTGTGATTCAGATCACTTCAATACAAAACAGCAATTAAAATCACCACCTTCTGAGGCAGACACATGTACCCAAGCTACTAATATGGTGGGAGATGATGCAGATGTAAAAGTGGCATTGGATATTGTAAACCAACAAACACTTCCAGTGGTATGGAGCACCTTATCTGCATCCTCTGGATCTTCATGTCAAATTAGTTCTTCTATCAATGGGCTTCCAAACAATGGGTCAAGTCTCAATCACCAAGAACTGTCTGGAAGTCACAACACACCCAGTGATTTGAATGCAGATCAGCCTTTGCAAGGCTCTCGAGCAAGCTTGAAAATTTCTCATCTTGGCCAGCCTGCAATGTCTGATACTGCTAGCTTCTCCAAACTACTTAGTAACATAAAAACTCTAGCAAATCAGCAAAGGAGGTCTTTGGGAGTGGGAAAGACAGTTCCATGTTTGTTTGAGTCATTTGATTCATCAATCTTCAAGATGAGAAAGCATTTCCCTTTCTTACTACCAGACTTAGATGGTAATATGTGTTCTGAGAAGTTAAGAACACAGCATTTAATGACTTCAAGATGCACTCAACCATATGTCTCATGTACAGTTAACGCTCATCCACAAGCCCCAGCAGAAGACTTGACAAAGCAGGGCCATCTTTTTCATCAAGAGGATTTTGAGAAGGTTGGGACAAGAAGATTTCCAACATCACAATCCTCATCCAAGGCTTTGCCCATGAGAATAAACACTTATCCTTGCAATGAATTTCGAGCAATGCCTCTGATAGGGTCACAAGGCGAAGCACAAGAAAAATGTTTAATGCCGATGAATTCTTCAACTCTCCCTTACATAGATCATTCTTATGATCAAGAGAAAACGACTATTTTAGACTTAGATTCATGTGCAATTTCTAACCCTACTTGTCTATCTACTATACCAAAAAACGATTATAAAAATGCCATTCAGTTTTCAAATGAAATTTTAATGTCTGATACTTCTAGTCAACAATATCCTTTTCCTAACCAACTAATGCCAGTGATTATGGGAAAGAATAATGAAGGTAAGAATACCATTAGTAATGACCCAATCTTGAAGGTAAACCCAAATGAACAAGCTGTGAATCCTCTTAGTTTGTCATGGCAAGCCAAAGGTGTGGGTATAAGCAGTCAAGCATGGTGGCATATGTTTTCAGTTGATGGTGCTAAAATTCCTCCATCATCTTCATGTTCTCAAGGAAGCAGGGGATACAGTGAAGAGGGTCCTGGTCAATGCACTGTTGGAACTTTGCTAAGTCCACTGCAGAAACAATACTATAAACACATTAGTGACGAATCTTCGTATTCTTCTTCAGCTGAAAATGATTCATGTCAAAGTGAATCCCTATTACAGAAGTCAGTTGTATCACAGTTGGGCTGTGTCATTAATGATAAACTCTTTGCCTTGCAAGGTGCACAAATGTATCAGGGGTTGGCTGCTGCAGGAATCTCTGCAATGATGCCTTCTCACCAGTTTATTCCTGGCAAAGACTTACAATATTTGTCCCAAGGTACTGAATTAGTACCAGAAAACAATGGCAGCATCACAGAGGCAACTTATAAAGAGTCTGAGTACAAAGCATCTACAGAAATTTCAAAAGTTGCCACATTTTCTTCCAATAAGGACGATTTTATTCATCAAAATTCATCATCTCTTTCAAACATTGGATCTCCAGTGACAGTTCTTCCTAAGAAGCGTAGGAGAATTGTTATGCCACTTACACCTTCACACATAGGAACCACTGGAGATGGAAACATAATTTCTACTATAAGGTGTTATAATTTCATCATATTTCACATGAATTTCAATTGGATTTTTTCCAAATGGTTATTTAAGTGCCTTAGACAGTGCTTTTAGTTTAGGGTTTGCCAGTCTGTCCCCCAATGAGAAATTAGACTTCTTTTTTAAATTTGGAGAGTTGTATGAGTCTGCTAACTGTTTTTAGGGTTTTGTTCTTTGTCAGTGACTCAGAGATGGCATGGACAGCTGTAACAAATTGTCTACCAGAGAAGGTCTGTAATACATATTCTTGTAACTTTTACTTTGTAGTTGGTCTTGCAATGTGTCTGTTTTGATATTTTGAATCTTGACTTAATGAAAAGTTTAACTGCCACTGCCATTTGGATGGGGAGTTCACACTCAGGGCACAATTTTTATGCTATTGGATGGTGTTTATAGCTTTCAGTAGGCATTTGTGTTTGTATTGTTTGACAAAGGTTGCAACTTTTTAAACTTAATTATATATGTGATTATGTTAGCTTTTTCCTTTGAAAGAGGAAGGGACATACTTTCATTTTGCATGGTCCTTTTTTCTCCTTAGCTTGTTTCTTATGAGAATTTCTTGTATATTATCGTCCAAGGGTCTTTTGCTTCACACTTTTTCCTTCAACTATGTTTGCCTTTGCCCATCTACCCACTCTACATTAACCATCATTAACTGGAGAGGCTTTTGCACTTCAAGGATTCTTCTCTAATAAAATAAAGTGGCTGGCATATCTAGTTTCCATGGGTTTGAGGATTTCCTTCCTCAAAAAAGTCTTGAACAAAGCAAATGAGGTGTGGTGGTTGCAAATGGACATTTGTATATCTCTTGCTTTTGCCAGGACACTCTTCACCTAATCTATCTTTCCTATGCCTTTCAATGTGTTGTTCAATCATCAATGCATGAACACAACACGGGGTCCAAAAAATGTGCTTTTAAGCACCCTCCATCATCATGCCAACTAACTTACACACACATGTTGAATTGGCGACCCCCTGTATAACGTTTAAGGCCGGAATCTGCCCAATGTTGTTCTTAAAAATTTGAAATTGGAAGTTTGCATCCTTCTATTTCCTTAAGCAATCAATAGCTCTAAGAAAATAAAAGCCATTTGCATATGTGACTATGATATTGATAAGTGGTTGCTATCTAATATTGGCCCACCCATCCATGATAATACAACAAGCCATCCTTAGCCAAGTTTATCTCATGTCTTCCATCAACAAACTCATAGTAGAATACTTTATCAAGGAGATTGGTATGTAGTTTATGTTCTCCCAAGGGGCCATATGAGAGACCACCAACATTTGTATCTTTCAACATTTGTTTGAGGTAGGGAAAATGTGTCACATGAAATGGGATGGCATGGACAAAGAAAAATTTGGCAATTGAAGAATCTACCACTTCCTGTGATTGCATAGTGCACATCCTTGCAACACTAGTAGCCTCTCTCTTTCCCTTGGTAGAACTCTCCCCTTTGAGTCTCAACATTCGTGGTTTCGGTAGACAATGCCATATTAGATGGTTTAGTCTCCACTGGCACACCCTTATTTTTTTGCCTCACCTTTCATGAACAACCTAGACACCTCGGCCTTCTCAACTAGGATTATTTTTTCACAACCTTCTACCTTCTGTCCATCTATGCACAAAAGATAACTATAAACCCTTGTGTAGCTGCCCCTATCATTTTTGTTGCACAAATGACAACCAAACTCTACTTCCTCTTAAATTGTTTTTATATATTTTTCTACAACTATTGCAAATTGTAAAGGAGGTTTTTTAGGATTGAATGGGTCCTTTGCATAGTTTTTTAGGAGAGTGGAAGGACATTCAAATGGGTTACTTGTCACTTCACCTGCAACACTCCCACACCCAGAAGAACCCCTAGTAGTAGTACCTCTATGGCTTCTTTGCTAAATCTCAACCTCATCACTTTCACTACCATAACCCTCATTGCTGCTCATATTTTTTTTTTCAAAACAACATAGCAGCAAGTGCAAACATAAAACAAAAACCCCAAAAAAACTCCCCAACTGTTTGGAACTTTGAAAGAAACAAAACAAATTCAAAAAGACTTGTGCAAATGAACAATGGATAGAAAACATACCTCAAATGATGTAGTTTTGATGCTTTCTTGTCTTCTTCTCATTGCTGATCTCTTTCTTTGTCTTCCTTTCACAAAATGAAAAATGACATAATGAGGGAGTTTATTTTTAGGTGTTAGTGTCTTTGTTTTAGTTTAAGGTTGTTGTAAAGGGGTGTGGGGGCCCAAGGGATCCTTGTGGGGCCCCCACTCTTTTTTTTCATTTTTTTAATTGCACTTTTTGTAGGCTGGGCTGCAGGGGACTGCTAGCTGTCCTTGGGATGGTTGGGGGATGTTTAGCCATCCCCTCGCTGTCTATTGCCATTTTTGAGGCATATCGGAAACGTTTCCTGATTTTTCTTTTGGTAGGGGACAGCCCCAGTGTGGGGATGGGTTGAAATAATTAGGGGATGCATCCCCATGGGACATAGGAAAATAGTCCACCATATTCATTGGTTCATGATTTGGCTATGCTCTAATGGATGAATGGAGAGAATTGGGTATACCTTGCATGATATGCCAACGATGCATATACACATTATATTTGTTAGATTTTTCCATGTGTTACAAGGTCAGTAAGACTGGTTAGTAATACTTACATCCTGTTTCAAACCCATTAATTGTATTTGGACTTTCTCATAATTTAAACCTTCATTTGGTGTTGTCTCCATGCAGCTGTTGTTTCATAAATGGTTTTGGAAACATAAGGTTTCATGGATTATTTAATTTGTTCTGTGATTTGAAGTTTCTTACAACAGTTGTTCCATGATAGAAACTGATTTATTATCATTTTTTGAGAGTTTTGAAAAATGGCTTGGGTTTGGTTATCAAAACTTCTTGTTCATTATATTATTTTGCATAAATAAATATTGATGGATTTTAAGATCTTTTGTGATTGATTGCTTGTTGGGATCCAAGAAAGGATGTCCATTACAAGGAGAGAAAGGTATTTGCATAGATCACCCTAGCTCTCAGATTAGAAACATTTTTTTAGTTTCACACATAAAAACAATAATAGTGCCCCTTCCAATTCCTTTTTTTTCTGCTATTAGTAAAATTCTAACCCCTTTTGATGGGAGAGTACTTAACCCAATACAACACATTACATTGTATTCCATGTCTGCAGGGAGAATTGAACCTGGGTCGCTCATGTCAATGTGAGGTGACCTAGCTAGTAAATCACAACCCTTGGAGGTGTCCCTTCCAATTCTTGATTTTCTGTATTTATGCTATTTAATTCTGAGCAATCATGTTTGTTCTCTACAAAGGTGCACAAAAATTATTACTGTTTGAATATCTCTGGAATAGGGTTTATTGATTTCTTTGGTAATGACTGTTTCAATAGGGATGTCCTCTACATGTGAACAAAGTTAGTGCCAGTTGGTGTATGTTCCTTTTCGATTCACAGATCTAATAGTGTGAAGATAAAGTTCTTTAACTTGAGATGATTGCGTTCTCATTTCAGAATGAAGATGATGACTCCTATGTTGAAAAGTTAGAATTAGTGTCTCGAGCAAAGAGGAGGCTTATACTCACAACTCAAATGATGCAGCAACTTCTGTGGCCATTACCTGCTCCAATTATGTGTGGCAAAGCAAGTGTTGAATATGAGAGTGTGATATATGCTTCAGCTAAAACAGTTTTAGAAGATGCTTGCAAGTTCAGTTCTAGCTTAAGGTGAGGATGATGAAAATTGAAAATAAATCTTTTAGGCATCTATCATTAAAACTGGAAGCAAAATCTTGGTGGTTTAACTCATATTGAAGGGTTTTCATGAAGTCTGCAGTTATGCAGAATGCTAGCAATGTCTATTATGATATTTAATAACATTATTAGGAGTTAGAGATCTTATATTTTGATCTACCATTAAAAATGTTATGCGTACATCTTAGTTACACATTTTGTATTATCTGGAGTTATGATCTAATTGATGCAGTTATGTATCTTAGTTACAACACTGTTGACAAAACTGCTAGTAATCCTTTCCTTTGTAGTATTCATATTTGAATTCTTGCATATCTTTGTATATTCCTTATGATGTGACAGGATCTCTGGCAACCCTAACAAGTTCAAAGGATTGAAAGCCAATTCCTTTTCCAGGGAGGGAAAAAGCTTTATGGGCAGAACAAAGGGTCTTGAAAATGAATTTCTAAGGTTGGTATGGATTTGTATTTCAGATAATGCTGCTATTAATACTTGCTTCTGATAGATACTATGATTATTATTCGTTCATGTTTTTTTTTAATAAATGTCAAAATATTGATAATGCAAAAAGAATATCAAACCTGTTGCATTATTGTC
Organism: Cunninghamia lanceolata; assembly: GCA_027924645.1. Lineage (NCBI taxonomy): Eukaryota > Viridiplantae > Streptophyta > Pinopsida > Cupressales > Cupressaceae > Cunninghamia > Cunninghamia lanceolata. The sequence goes on from BSBN01000942.1 coordinate 4,374,629, forward strand.
TCTCTTGTCAGGTTTAATGGCACAGAGTCTGATCTGTTCATGTTCAATAAGCAACTGACTTAATAGCAGCTTGAAAATGCGTTAATCATTGGTTCTGTCATGGGAGGCTCAATCCGATTTGGAGGAGATATTATCAAACACAAGAGTGATTACTTGGCATTAGTGCAGTAATCGGGATTGGAATAAAGTACATAAAGTCAAGCGAGATAGGTTCCATTTTAGTTCTTCCCCACCAACCTGAATACATATGAGGTTCACTGATTCAGATATGGTCGATAGGTGAAAGGTCTCTTAGGGGGTCCACTGCGGTCACTTTGTGTTCAAGTTTAGGGCCGAGATGAACACATTTCCGAACTCTTTGGCTGAATCATGAATCTCTAGGAAAACAAATTGAGGAGAGAGGCTGGCACAGTTCTCAATATGTGTCATTCTGATCTTTCACCTCCATCTATTGGTCAATTGTGCTAAGATTAGTAACGTTTTGATTTACAAAGGTCTGATTGCTGAAGGAGCCCCATTCAATTTTCTTTCCCCTTCAAAGCATTCAACTTTGATATGCAAGTTTTTGTAGGAAACTGCTCTCATCTTGGTGATCCAAAACATCAATTGTTTGCAGAGCCTTTGGTTGCTTGAAGCACAGATAAAAGGCAATCACCCTCCTTAGCTTTATGCCGTTGTTTACAAACCAAGAAAATGTCCTTGTGCAGTGAAGGCTTCCTCTAGTCTTCATATGCTAATTTAGAATTTTTGAATTTTATTCATATTTTTGAGAGTGTCCTTAATGAGTTGGTAGATGACTGGGGAGACATCGTAATTTTCCTTATGCGAATTAGCCATCTTTGCATTGGTATTTGTCTAGGTAATTTGTGTAATGTCCCCTTTTAGGATTTTTTGTATATTTTCTGATTTCTGATGCAAAAACTAGAACTGAAACAACAAATCAAAATGAGGCTAATAGTTGGAAACTTGTTATCAAAACTGTCTATGTCTGGAAAACAACTTCAACTTCACCCAAACTAACAAAATACAACTTGTAGCTGATAATAACCCAAATGAAAGTACTTGTTATGGTCTGATATGAAATGGACAGCCAACTTAACACCCTTTAACATACAATTACATTTAAATCTGAGTGGTTCGTGCTCACAAACTTCAAATACAAGTGTTGATAGGACTGAAAATAAATGAATTAACTCTCAAATGCCAACAAACATTCAAGAATAGAACCCTAGGGTATTAAACTTGCATGGATTTCAATTAAACACCAATTAATTATCTACAAAATGCCTTTATTAGATTTGTAAAATGCTGGAGCAACTTACAATGACTGATATGCACAATTTTCAGACTTGCAATAATTTCATTTGAGCGGAAATGATGAATGTACAGCTGTAGAAAGTTGATAGGAACCCCGTATGGTGAATATTAGGCAAGTTTGGTGGCTGAATCTAACTGTAGAAGTGTTGTAGCAGAAACAATGGTCAGGCAAATGACCTAGGGAGGTCACGTGGCAGTTGGGAACAGTCAATTAGAGGCTGCACAACAGCCCCAGGCCTTCCAAAATGCTGATAACAGTCAGTAAAATGTCTGCAAACAGAAAAAGATGCTGATGCCGCTTGCCCAAAGTGCTGTTGTAACCTCCTCCAATGCTGGTACGCCCAAATATGGCCTGGAAACTGATTAAAACAGCAATGGTTGGGGCAGATCTGCCCTCCAAAGCAATGGCGCTGCCAAGGAAAGTGGCTGGAAATGTTGTTGTCACAATAAATGATGACAAACCCTCTTTGGAAACCCTCCAAAGTCCAAAGTGATGGCGTTGCCACTAGATCTGTGAAATGTGCAACATATGATGATGGATTCGCCCCCTCAATGCTGGTATACTCAAGTTGATGGTTGTATATGCTGGTCACTATGCTAATGATGAATTATTCCCCAAAAATGTTGATTTCACTGTAGCGATGCTGTAATAGAAACAAAATGTGTCCAAAACCCTCAAAATTCTGAATTCTACAATGAGACTCTTCAAATCATGAACGTCAAATCTGAAAATGATCCAAACTAGTACACACGCAACTCCTAGATGGAATTGCCAATGTTGGAGATGAGGGTTTTCGTCTCCAAATCCAATAGTGAAAATCTAGGGTTTTCCTTCTCCAAGATCCTCAAATCAACCAAAGCTTTTCGTCCTCGGAAGCAAACTTGAACACAAAGCTCAAAATCTGAAAGTTGAATGGCAAAATGATGGCAAAAGCATAACAATCCAAATGAAGCCAAGCGCCCTCCTTTTGTAGTGCTCCAAATGGACCCTTGGGACCAATTCCTTAAGTATTAATAAATACTTTTTATTTTATTTTATTTGAATTTTAAAATACTTTTTATTTTATTAGGGTTAAAAACACTTATTATTTCAATAATAATATTATTTAAGTTGCCCTTTAATGAGTTGGTAGATGACTAGGGAGACATTGTAATTTTTCTTATGGGAATTAGCCATCTTACTTTGCATTGGTATTTGCTTGGGTAATTTGATATAGGACTAAGTCGCGCTCTTTCCTTTTGCTGTTGTGCATGAGTGTTTACAAGCATATGAATATCGAGCCTATGAATAGCAAGGTGTGAAATGAGAAATCTGCTATGACACCAATGATCCACATTGGGAGCCCATGATGGGGACATGCAGGATAACCCAATAATCTAGCTAGTAAACTATTGCATTATGGAATGAACATGCCAAAAAACAATGTTAAACTATTATACATTCAGAAGGCAATGAGATAGCAGAATAAGACTTATTTATTCAAAGAAACAGAACAAATATGGTACATCTGTTACAAAGTCCCATAAGTTGCAGAACAAGAATTCCTGTGATTAGAAAACTAAAGAATGCTTTCTAGCTGATTTTCCTAACTAGAATTTGTCCCGTGTGTATGCATTTGTATCTTTGTATCTATCTTAGTAGTCGAGGACAAGTACATATACAAATACAAGAGAGGCAATTACAACGAGAAACAATTATAGAATGGTTTATCTTTTGTAATGGTAATAGTTTGTCTTCCTAATGTGAATCACACTGACTAGTTTGTTGACATGGCTCAAACCATGAGAGCATAGCCTAGAGTGGTGCCATGTGCTGCAAAGGTTTGGCATAAAGCATGACTTGTGTGGGAGCCCATTGCACTATGCACCAATTCAAGGAACACCAATCGAGTAGTGTGCCATTTGAGGTGTTGAATGGAGGAGTGCTAATGGGATTAGTGTTGGCGCCGAGGTTTGGGACCATGTTGTTTGATGCTAGTGCTATGCGGCGTACCATTAATGTGCACAGGACTTCTAAAATGACCTAAGTAAGAGTGCATACAATTGTGTCTTGGCTCAAAAAGTTTTCTCGTTCTTCAAAAGTGATGGCCCCATTGCTTCTTCAATTAGTTGTGAAAAGGGAACCTAAAGTTGTCGAAGGTTATGCCACTTACTCTGATTAGCATATTATCTTTTCTTGAATCACTTTTAATAATTGATAGGTGCGCATAGTTGTAGTTTCAACAATCTAATCCCTTGGCGTAGTCTCCAAAAGCTTAGGATCCGAGTCTAAAGGATGTTGGGTTGCTCCTAAGTCAAGCAGACGTGGAAAATATAGCTTAAGGAGTTCCACATTAAATACTAGATGAAGACCCATGTATAGCGGTAGATCAAGGATAAAGCATTCTCTCTAACTATGTGCAATATGGTGTAAGGAACATAGAATAGAGGTTTGGTCTTTTAGTTTGGACCCTTAAATTGTTTTTTCTAAGGATGCAACTAGGGTTTATAATCCACTATGAGTTCATGAGGCGTATGAATTTCTCTTGTTGGTTCCAGAGAAAATGTTGAACCTCTTAATGCACTTGAAAGTGTTGTAGAACCTTTTCTACCTTGTCCACTTCCTTCTATGAGCACGACTTAGTGCTTGTTGGCACATGCTAGGTGATGTCAAGAGGCACAATTTGTTAGAACCCAAGACAACTTAAATTGGCTATGCCTTGTAGAATTGTGCAATACTCTATTGTCAGCATATTGAATGAATTGAATTATATCATCTCAGGTGCACATATGTGCACTATTGTACACTTGCAACAAATGGATAGGTGTACAATTGATTACTTCTATTTGCCCACTATTTGAGGACGAAATTCTATAGAGAAATCGAAATGAGTATCCAAAATCTCATCTAAGGATGGTAAAAAATTATTGACAAAACTTATATTGTGGTTAGAAATGATGATTTGAGAAGTCCAAAATGAACCCAAATATGATTGAAGAAGAGGTGCTTTGTGTCTGGTGCATGCTAATGGTTTCCTTGCATGCAACCATGGCAGCCATCTTCGAAACATATACACTATGACAAGCACAATCTTCTAGTGCTTTCTAGTAGATAATTAGGCAAAATTGATTTTGATAGATTCTGAAGGCGTGGATGGAACCAACCATGGTATATAGAGCCCAAAGCTTCGCTATAGCAAGGAATGCAAGACTTCAAATGACGATCTATATCTTTGCACACGAGGCTAGAAAAATGTTGTTCTAGCACAAAGGTCTTTCTTAGTTGAAGTGTCTTGCGGCCTTAGAAATTAGAATAGCGCGCTTCTAAGACTCACCTTTGGTCAGGAGCCTTGGTAGGAACATATATATGCTTGTATTTATTAGTAAGTTAGTCAAATATGTAGAAGTCAACAATCTGTTCACCTTACATGATAGTGATAAGGTTGGCACAAAGTTTGAGTCTACTGAGTAGAGAGAAACCTAGCAAGAAAAATTGTGATCGCGAGTGTCACACACTATGATGAGTGCTTAGATTGGAGGGTAGATAAGGTATTCTATGACAATGTATTACTTTCCCATCTTGTTTTTTATTACCAAATAGAATTGTTGCTAGTATGTCATCCACTTCATATGGTGCATGTTCTCTAGCTTGCTTTGTGTAGTGCAATTTCTTGCACTCCAATTTCAAGCTTTTCTACTTGTTGCCTCTCATCCTTGCTTTCCCACTTTTCCTATTCTAGATAATGTCCTGGTGCCTTAGCATTGATAGTTGACCCGAGATATTTCAACTAAGGCTCCATTTCGTGCCCCATTGAGCCTCATTGTTCCCCTGTTTTGTCTTCATGGCCCTTTATGTTAATTACTCATGTGAGATATCCTTATATGGACCTATCCAATTTCCTTGCGCCTTTGTTCCTTCCTCGGGCTATGATAATTGTCCAAATCTTTCATGTTGTGATTGAGCTTTGAGTTCTTATTCATGACGACCCTGTATTTATGTTCTAAGTTGGCACAGGGGGGTTCTTTGTTTATTTAAGGTCTTGGCTTTTGTTGGTTGTTGGATTTCTTTGATCCCATGGTTCGTGGGAGTCTTGAGCTATTTTTTGTGCTCTTCGTGCCTCTATCTTCCACTATTGGTTGGTGTGTGTTAGCATGGTAGTTTGATTGCTTTGTGGAGGTTCCTTGGTGTGTCAATGGTAAATATTAGTCTTGGACCTTGTGAGCCATTGGATCATCCTCAGGGAGTATGCATTGGCCATTCAATCTCCTTCATATTACAAGCTCAACGAGTTATGATGTCAACAATGCAATTTGCCATGTTGCTGCTATCCAAAGAAGTTGTTAGAGCTTTTGTGCTCTAGGAGTTGTACCAACTGTTAGATCCTTTCCAAATCCAATGGCTCTCACATTCTTGTTGAGGCTTTCCCAAAGTTGTTAACAAGTGGTTGTGACATTGGTTTGTTATCGCTAGGTCACTTGTGGTGGACCCCCTCTTTTGTTTGTTTGTGTGTGCATGATCATGTCTGCAATTTTCTCCCGCAAGCGGTGTGCATAATGTTTCCAACATGTGATAGTCGTTGATCTTTGTGATCAGGTGGCTTTTGGGGTTTTGTGGTGGTAATTTGGGAAGTGTCAGAGTTGGGTTGTGCCATTGATTTGCTTGGATGATGTAGCGGTCTAGGCAAAATCACAAAGGTAAGTGAAGGCATATATGTTTTTTGTAGGCTCCACCAACCGTTGATCTTTGGATCAAATGGCTCGTGGGAGTCAAAGGGGAATCCTAGCAATAGAGCATGGTAATGTGCATTGACCGTTCGATTAGATCCAATTGACAGTTTGTAATATCTCAAGGCTATTTTCTCGGTTCAATGGTGTTGTGAGAAGGAACTAATTTTCTGCCATAAGCGATGGGTAGCATTTATTCATCCTAGTTGCCTTTGGTTCTCCTTGGATGCATGCCATGTCTTTGAATGTAGATTTGGTCACCTGGATCATATTTGAAAATCAAATCTTCCTGCTGAGTCATTTAAGGTGCAACCACTTTCTTACAACCTTTGTATGAGCTGTCATTATTCTAGTGTTGTAGGTAGTTGCATGCATGTTTGAGAGCATGTTTCCTTGGTTTCTCCACAAGGCAAAATTTAAGAAGGATTTTCCCATGCTTGCATAGAAAATTCAAATTTAATGGTGTAGCCTTTGCTAGTGGAGATTTAATGCTTGAGAGAGGTTATAATTTAATGGAAACCCATGTTGGAACTCTAGGGTGATAACATGTGTTCTAGTCTTGTAGTGCAATCTTTTGTTGCAAGATTTGATGTAGGTCACGAAATTAATTGCGGCATTCTTTGCCACCTCTCTCTCTCTCTCTCTAGCCTATAAAATGTAATGAGCTCTTATGAGCTAGAGAGGATTGGTGGATATTTTGGGCAAAGCCTACCATTTTGCAATTTCGAGTCTTAGGGCATTTGTATCTCTGTTATTCTCGAACCTCTAATAGTTAATGCAAATGTGTAACTTCGCTTTTTGTGTTGCTATTCAATGTGTTCATTTTGCTGATTGAGGTGTTGTTGTTCTCCTTGTTCATTTGTTTTTACTCTTCTATCTATTAAACTTAATACCTGAATTAATGATAGAAATAACAATGCATACCAGATAGAGGAGTAATAGTATATCTTTATTCACATGAATTTCTTACAAAAGTAGACTAGAGATTACTAGCCAAATATCAAATTGCTTTCCCTAACGATACAAAGTCTATTTAAAGAACCCGACGGTTGCTAAGAAGAACATAACTATCTATCAATTGACTCCTATAACTACTTGAAAGCCACCAAACAATTAATACATTGTCAAATAACCATATTATCAAAACATAATAGTAGGCATTGTACGTTGACTGCATCATCTCCCTTGAAAGAAAAAGTCGTCTTCTAGACAACAAAGAAAACAAGCATCAAGTCAGATTAGGTAAGGTTTTCCAAACTTGTGATGGTGTTGTAGGCGAAGGAGAACCTTGATGTTGATGCTTCCCATGAGCAGCCAAAAGAGCCTCATCATAACCTGATCTTTCCACAACTAGTGAATGTTCTACGACGAAAGATGAATGGAGATTTGCAAGGCTAGTTTCAGTTGGGAGTAGAGAGGAAAATTGATGGAGAAAATCTGGAAGTACACACAAAGTATAGTAGAACCAACATATCTAGAATGCATGCCAGTATACGGAGAATGCATTCGCCAATGGCCATATAATTTAATGAATTGTGGCCGAGGACCAAACAAACAAAGAACCCAATTTGACAACACACTGGAGTCTGAAAATGCTTCACCCAATCGATCACTAAACCCAGATGATATTGTAGGCATTGGAGAAATACTCTCATTAGAAAAACTTTGTTCAGGAATCCCCTTATTCGATGAATATACTTTTGTCCAATTCACCAACTTGTAGGAATGATATTGTATTTCTGCCCATTATACAATTTGAGGAAGAGCCAATTATAGAAGGAGCAATAGCAGTCCACAATGACCATACAATTGAATGGTTTGCATCCTATACAGTAGGAACTGAATCATTGAAAGTATGTTGTATAGATCGTACAACGGAAGAATGAAGATGGAAATTGCCAAACCATATAATACAACTTCCTTGAGCAGGTCGTACACCAATAGCAGGAGATTGTATGGCAAGGGCAACATGAGATTGTATGACAGGGACAACAGGAACATGCCGTACAGTAGCAACAACAAAACATGGAGGCTGTACCGCGGGCAAAGGCAATAGTTGATTGTAAAAAATGGTAGGTTGTACGGTGGGCAAAGGAGCAGGCCGTACGGTTGAGAAATCTTTACTTTGAAAATGTTGATTTCTTGGATGCCATACAGTGGAGTCTTCTGGAAAATCATTTGTTGAAGTTTGAAAATAGGGTGGTTGTATGGTGAAAATAAACTTTGTAGCAACTTGTCATATAGTTGAAAGTTTAATTTTAGAATTTTTGATTTTAATTTGTTCTTTCTTATATGGTTGTACGGTGGTAAAGAGATGGCCTTCATAATTGAATATTTTAATATTTGCCTCTTCCACCACTTTAAAAAGGCTTAAACTTTTATTATTTATATTTTGCTCTTGTGGGGCTCACCTTGTTTTTTTTTTCTCATTGACTTCAATATTTTTCTTTTTCTATTCTTCCCATAAATTTCCTTTGAAGTTTGCTTTGATCTAACTTCAATGTCATGTTGAAATATACAACACGAGTACGGTCCCTTGTAACATTCGTTAGGACAAGTATTCATAGGCTCCAAATCAAATAATTTTTTAATATTTTGGGGCATACCTTCATTAATTTTGGAATCTTCAGTAAAGTCGTGCCTTTGCTGGAACTAGACCTGCCGACTTTTGCAAACCTCATAATGTGTCTGACACACAAACTATCCAACTTTTCAAAATTGTTCTTCATCTACTCCTCTTTGTTCATCTCCATAGCTTCAATAAAATTGCAGTTCGATGGAAATACTTCATAGTCCTCTATTTGCCAGTGAAACATGCCATAGAGAGAATTTGTTTTATCTTTCGAACAGGCTGCAATTACATAATTCCTTCGTCGTTTGGCTCCATCGAACCTTGATCGTGCTTTCCTATCAACTCTTCTTTAGATTCCGAATTTGACGAATCCGAGGAACTTGCTTCCTCACTTACTACTTGGTTCTTCAAATCAATTATATACTTTCTGCCCTTGTTCTCAATGGAAAGAGTATTCTTCTTCTAGTCGTGATCGACTTTGGTTGCTATTAGCCATCCTTGACCCAACAATGCATCATACACATAACCTTTTGGTCCATTAGAACTCCCAGTACCTTAATTCCTTGTTGATCGACACACACAAATTGAAAGGTTGGAGGCCAAATGGTTGGTTTTCCTAGACTTTTCCAAGTGTCTTCAGGAAGCATGTTCACTCCCAATCCTCGATCAATGATTGTATTAGTAAGAGTCTTCCCTAGTATCTCCATATGTACTACCACTAGTTTCTTTGCTAGATTAACAGTGAGTAACATATGATCTATAACTTGATCCCCACATACTGGAGGTTCGATTAACAAATCTCCATTCTCCCTCTTGTTGTGACCAAATCACACATCGCCCCATTGCAAATGGGGACCCCCTTTTTTTTTAAGCTCTGATGCTTTGCTGAGTCTTGTATGATGTCTTAGATCTTTTTTATGATGAAGTCAGTAGTGTTTGAGTCCTATAGTCCCCTGATGACCTGATCTTGATGTTTGAGATCCTGAAAATGACTAAGTCTGGTATCTTGATCCTGAAAATCCTGAAAATTGGCTAAGTCTGAAATCTGGTGGATCCTCAAAAATCTAGAATCTGCATGTTAAATCCGGTGGATCTGAGACCTCTCTCAAACATCCTGAAAGGTATATTGAAAAATATTTAAAGTATAAGAAATTCTACTTAAATATATTTTTCAATAGACCTTATCTTGGCGACTTACATTTCTAGGCACAAAATTGCTCTAACAGGATAAGGCACATTTTTCCACTTGCAGAAGCCCAAATGTGCGCCTAAGGCAGAAACTCAAATATGCGCCTTGAGCAAGGAGAGGGTAAACCAAGGCGCCTTGATTGAAATTGGTGTAGGGAAGCCTTAAACATTGAACATCTGACAAGGAAACGTCCTATAAGTCTAGGCGCCATTTCACTCCTAAATAACACCATTTGAGCGCCTTGAGTTAGAAAGTAGTTTAATTTGTCAATTTTGAGCGCCTTGAGGAGTTAAGACTCCAAGATTGTTTCTAAGTGCATTTTCAAGGCAAGGCGCATTTTCCATTAAGATCACTTCATTTTGGCGCCCCAGCATCAAAGAGACATGCAATCACTTGAAGGAGTGAGACACTTCTATTTGACTCTTAATAAGTATTTGAACCTATGAAAATGGAGCAAGTAGTCCCTTAAGTGTCAAGGTGCATTCTGTTGTTTTTTTCATCTAGTTTTGGCGCCTAGGAATGCAGAGTGTTGAAAATTGTCAAATTAACTTAGTAAAGGTGCTTGAAGTAATGAAATGCCAATCCAACAATAAGTCTCTCTCCTAGAAGTTTTTGCTTTATAATTGGAGGTCTCATCTGGAACATGAACTTGCAGTAATGAAGAGTCTTGATCAAATCCAAATAATGAACACTGAGACCAATCCTGATGTATGTTTGAGATCTTGAAAATGACTAAGTCTGGTAGCCTGATATCCTGAAACACTGAAAAATTGATTAAGTCTGAAATCTGGTGGATCCTCCAAATTCTAGAATCTGCATGTTAAATCCGGTGGATCTGAGACTTATCTCGAACATCCTGAAAGGTATATTGAAAAATATTTAAAGTATAAGTTTTTCAATAGACCTTATCTTGGCGACTTACATTTCTAGGCACAAAATTGCTCTAGGAAGCTAGGCGCATTTTCTCACTTGCAGATACCCAAATCAGCGCCTTAGGTTGAGACTCATATGTGCGCCTAGAGGAAAATCAACTTTGAACCACTCCAAACTATGGCGCCTTCATTGAAACAGAAGTAAGAAGCCCTTAAACATCAAAAAATTCGACAAAGAAATGATTCAGGAGTCTAGGTGCCTTTTCATGTTCAAATGATCATTAGATAGCGCCTTAAGTTGAAGAGAATGAGTTTAGGCGCCCATTCCTTGTTGCTCTTGTCATTTCGGGCGCCTTGATGTGAGATGAGGTCTAAATCAATGATGGATAGCGCCTAAGGGTAAAGTAGTTTCACAAGGGTGTAAACTAGTGTTGAGAACCTTAAAATGACAAGAATAAAGCCACTAGATCTAGGCGCCCTTCATGTAATTTCTTACCTCCATGAGTGCCTTGGAAGAAAGTACATGAAATGACATCATTGAATGGGCGCCTAGAGAGAAAGGATCACTTTAAAACATGTTTGATCATTCAAATCCTTGAAAGTAGCAAATAGAACCCAAATTGACAAGGCACCCTTTCATCTTCATACCAACTCAATTGGCACCTTGAGGAAAATCACTCAAATCCATGTTTAAAAGTGGGCGCTTTAAGAAAGCAAAACATTCGAAGGCATGTTTAATTGTTTGAGGTCATCAAATAACAAGTGTAAGACCAATTCAACCCTAGGCGCACTTCCTTACTCCCAACCCCTTAATGAGCGCCTTGAAGGAGAATGCATGAAGTGACCTTTTGGTAATGAATGCCTAGATGATAGAAGTCATTCTAAGTCATCCCCAAGTGTTAGAAAGTATGAAATATCAAGTCATGAAGTTAGGCGCTACTTTCATCTTCACACCCAAATCACCTCATTTTGGCGCCTAAGGGAGAAATCGCATTGAAAGACACCTTTTGAGCGAATCTTTTAAGGGAGATAGACCTTTTAAGCTATTACAACTGTTTGAAATCATTTAAAATGATAAATATGGAGTCAACTTGTGCTAGGTGTCCTTTGCCCCTCTTTTTACCTATATGTGCGCCTAGACTTAGGGAGGCTTATTTTGATGTTTAAATGATGATCCTTTTATGTTATAAAGTGTTTATCAAGTAATTGATAATGTTTCTTTGTTGTCTTGTAGGAACATCAACAAAGCTAAGGAGCAAGTGCCTGGAGTCACCTTCATCCAAGGAGTGATGTCAAGAAATTGTCATTGCAAGAAGAAGCATCATGCTAGCCACCTTGGGAGATCACTTCAAGATCATCATCAAGTTGCATCATTGAGAGGAGTGTTGGTGAAGCCAAGGAATCATTTGAAGGACAAGCATCTGAGTCACCTTCAAATTGTAGAGGAAACATCAATGACATCATGTTAGATCACATCAAGTTCAAGTATACTTCATCAGTTGCATCATGTTCAAAGACATCCATTCAACTTCAAGTTCCTCCGGTACATTCAAGTCTCCATGAGGAGTCATCTACTTCACATATAAGGAAGGTGTTACCATTAACATTTACACTTCAAAAGACCTTTCAAGTTGGAGCATTTCATCATGTTAAGATCATCATCATTTCAAGTACAATACTTCATCTTCAAAGCATCATGTTGAAGACAATTCATCCATTCAACTTCAAGTTCCATTCAACCTTCAAGTCCAAGAGAGATCTCCTACTCCAATTCATGAATGAAGCATCATCATCTACAAGCTGAGAAAGAAACATCATCATCATCTACTCTTCATGAAGAAGCATCGAAGAAGATCAACATCAATCTACCTACAAGAAGGAGAAGAAACATCATAGAGTTAGTCAGACAAATGAAGCAACATGTATCATACTCATCCAGTTTACAAGAAGAACGAACAAGGTGGATCAACAAGATACATCTCAAGTGTTCATCAAAGGAATCACATCAAAGATATCACAAGATGATACAATTTGAGAATATGCCCATAGAACAAATTGAATTAATAGTTGAAATCCACAAGTATGCTGAGGTGGCACCTACGTGGCAAGTACACATCATCATCTAATTACAATTCGCCACATCATTCAGCCGCATTCAATGTATCTACAACAAGAAGGAAGCTAAAAGGATGCCTATGTAGAAGATGCTCTAAAAGATTCCATCTTATCTTATCTTCTTGGAAAACGTGCCTTCATTGCCTCCCATATGTACTAAAAATAGCAAGTTGTTGTAACTACCTGTTGAGGTGACATGATCTAAGCCCTTGGCTACATGAAATGATTCTAGCCATTCGTTGTATTCTGGACTCTATATAAAGGCCTTGTTGCCTCATTTGTAAATCAGTAGGTGGTAGTCATTAGTTTTTTAGGAGTAGAATAGAAGAAGCTCTCGAAATTCTTTGAGAGGACTTGAAGTTGTACATATTTCTCAAGATTAATGCAAAGACATTGGAGCTTGTTTGGTGTTAGGTGTTGTCTTGTGGAATCACATGGTTTCTTGTACTTTGATGAAATTGAGAGATGTTTCAAAGTAGATTAGAAGCTCTTTGATGTAATGTATGTTTGTACTGAATATTTGATCAACTCCTAGCTCATGCTTTTAACATTCATCGCTGGTGAAGTGTTGTGTAAAGCTAGTCTGAGCCTCATTTGCTTAAGTTCGATTATGGATGCTTGTTTGAGTTGCGCCATTCGATGGGTGCTTATATAAGCCTTCATGATTTGAAAAACATTCGTTTACCTTAGGAGATTGCACCAACTCCATGTAGTTGTAGGCATCCTTGGCGAAGTGGAGTTAGGTTTATCAAGGAGTTTGTCTATTCAAGCATCATCATTGCTTCATTGACCTTAGATTAGCCCTTTTGAACCCTTATCTTTTGCTTTTCTTTATTATTGATACATCATCCACACCGAAGGAGGAATAAGCTAAGGAAATATGAAGAAGTCTAATGTAAGTCCCTTTGTGATTATCAGCAAGATCACATGTAATCACTGAGTTCATTCACTATGAATTATAAGAAAAGAAACCTTGGAGTCATCTCGTTTGATCACTTTTTTTAGCATTCGAGAGGCTTTATTCAAGAGAGAGTTGGATACTCCGTGTTTTACTCTATTGTTGACTTGTTGAAAAACAATCATCAACATCTCTGAATCATTCTTTTGTTCTATCCGGCTACTGTCTAATGTTGTGGTAATTGTAGTTCTAACTTCTGGAATGCTTTGTAACAAATCCACCATCTTGATTGGTACGGTAGTTTGTTATACTTGTTGTGCAATATTTTTATTTGACTCCAGCCTACCCGTAGGAGTGCTTGCATGTTTGTTGGAGCATCGTTATTCCTTTGCCATCTCATACTCCACTTCAGCTCTTGCTTTGACAAGTCTTTCTCTTTCAACACGTGGGTCTGGATATATGGCCTTCTTAGCTTGCGCTTGTGTGATTGCCAATACTTCGTTATGCCTCTCTACATCAATCATGTTGATGTTGGCCTTTTGGTTCGGACATCTGGCGTCTTCGTGGTCTCTAGGTCACACTATTTGCACAATAATCCCAATTTGTTCTAGTATTTTGGTCTCTCGCAAAGTGCCCCCATCCGTTACATTGTTGGCATTGTATGATAGGGCATCCTTTGGGGTTGTATTGTAACTGACTCCGACCTCCCCCTCTTTGATTTTGATAGTCGCCTTAAGATGCGTTCATGCTATTCTGCGGCTTCGGTAGAGTGGATTGCTCTCCTTCTGTGAAGAGTACTTGTGTGCTCTTGCTCTTCAAATTATTTGAGCACTCTTTTATTGAATGACCCAAAACCTAACAAATGTCACAAAACAATTTCTTGGGACAATTAGTTTTGATGTGCGTTAGTGTTTTAATTCACACCTTTCAGTGCGAGACAAAACGGAACAACGTGCACAATAGAATTGTTCTTCAAATTAGGAGGGGAAGCTCCCTCTTGCAAACTTAAAGAAAAACAAACTAAACAACTCCTATCATTTTTGTTTTCTCAATTATGAGCACAAGGCAATTTTCAGCACTTTTGCGATAGAAGAGAAATCTTTTGATGTAAGGACTCTATATACTATAGAAATATAAATTACTACTATCACGACATTTATATCTTCCAATTAAATCCAGAGACTGAAAGATAGAAATAGACAAAAAGCTTTAATTAAATGAACACAAATTGGGATTCACAAACATCACAAATAAATCAAATTTGAATAATTGTGCACAAAGTCACAATTATCCTTCTCATAATCTTAACAACACAAAGTTTGTTAAGGTTTAATGAGAATATCCAATCCTAAATGAACAATTAATTGCACAAGAGAAAAGTGAATAGCAAGAGACAACACAAAAAAGCTTGATCATTTACCATTAAGAAACTAAGTGCATAGGGAGCACTTATTTATACCTTCTACAAAGAATTGCATGAAAAATAGAGGAGTTTAACTGAGACTCCCTATCTAAGACTAGACTTGCATGTATGCAAGTTTTATTCTCAAATAAATTCTGTCCACTAAAAAGGAATCTAAACCATGCAATAATCAGCGAAACTGACAATTGCATTTATTACATCAAATAAACAATTAAAGTTTTCTTTACACGACAAGAAGGATCCAAAAATAGATTTAGCTTTGACTAAACTCCAATTCTCAAAATAGATCCTTGGAAATATAAAAAATAACCAAAAATAGCAATTTTGTGCTTGCACTGAATTTGGCTAAGTCTGGGATTGCAAGTTTTGCTAAAATTCTGTCACCTTATCATTCTCAAGATTGAAACACTATTATTTGGCTATACCACCATATGGTATCTTCTCTATCCAATTATCTTGGTGAAGTGTCCCCTATGTTACATCATTAACTTAAAATCAATAAAATTGGGAAAAAATGGCATACAGCTTGAAGGTTTGTGTAGTCTCAAAGGCTTTAATTTGGGCTTGGTGGCAAGGGATTTTCCCCTCAACCCCGCCTTGTATCACGACAAGGGGTGTGATAAGGGTGCTGCCCTCAGACCCCACAAGGGGCGCAACCCCTCAACGTTGTTTGGAGGGCTGCCTTTAGACTCCCACAAGGGGCATTGCCCCTTGACCCCATTGGGGGCACTGTCCCTGACCCCCACGAGGGGCACTACCCCTCAACCCCACTTACAACTTCATATGGTCAATCAAGAAGAATAGGCTTACCTCTTGATGATTGGAGAAGTTGGTGGCCGTGCACAGTGCCTTGCGACTTCAAGATTGATAGATTC
The DNA here is from genome assembly GCA_027924645.1 of Cunninghamia lanceolata. Classification (NCBI taxonomy): domain Eukaryota; kingdom Viridiplantae; phylum Streptophyta; class Pinopsida; order Cupressales; family Cupressaceae; genus Cunninghamia; species Cunninghamia lanceolata. The sequence continues at coordinate 4,390,594 of BSBN01000942.1, forward strand.
CTGAGTATCACTTGATTCCAATTGCATGTTGCGATGCTGATCCTAAAGATGCCACATAGGTTGATGAGGAGGAGACACAAGAGGGGCTGGTTGGGGTTCCATTGGATGAGGCAATCCCTCATAGTGGTAGTGACTCAGACTCAGACTTCAATTTTGATGCCGAGTTAGCAAATATTGATTAGGGGTAGTGGCATATTTTCTATGTTTTTGTCATTTTGTAGTTGAAACTTGCAGCCTTTGGACATTTTGTTGTAATTTTTAAATAACATATATGCACATTGACAATTAAAGCAAATTAAATTTTGTTAATTTGTTTGTCGACTCATGAAATCTCAATTCAAATCTAATGTTATGTAATTAAGGTTCTATAATGTATATGATGAATGCCTTATCAATGTCATCATATAAATATTTGAAATTTCCTATATTTCAAAATTTTCCCTATTTTTAAATAGTCGTCCCCTGCCATCCCCTAAAAAATGGCCTTCCAAAAAATCCGTCCTAGAAATGCATCCCCCTGTCCCTTGTCGTCCCATCTTGGAAACTTGGTGTAACATAGATTAGTATTTAGTTATCATTTATGCACCATGCAATATGCATTGTGCAATGCAATGTAATCAGTGATATGAACATAAATAAAAAAAAAATCTATATTCCACAATTCATGGACTAAACTCTCATTTTTCTCTGCTCTCTATATCTTAATACTATTAAAATGCCTTCAAATTTAAAAAATAGTAGGTTTTTCTCTCTTTTGCATTTTTATATGTTTTTTGAAAATCCAATTTTTTTCCGATTTTAAAAAAAAAATTATACTTTTGGTTTTCCAATTTTTTCCCCAAAAGATTTTTGCTGCTATGCTCACAGCAACATCCATGAATATTAACTCTAGCATTCGGCGAGAGATTTACCTTAAGGCCTTTAGCAATGTCCTCCATCGGTAGGTGCAGCTTGTGAATGTTTTCCTTCAGCCACGAAAGTGCTCCAGGTGGCAGTTATGAAACACCTCTACTTGATTCTCCACCCCCTCAATATCATTGTGTAACAAGTCCCTACCACCATGGATAGCATTGAGGCACAACTTAGAGACTATGCCACATTAAATACATTCCTCCTCCCAACAGATTGGCTAGGATCCAGTAGAAGTTTTGACAATGCCTCATGTATACCTATGCATGGCTTCCCATCCATGCTCTTCATCAACTCCCAAATACGCATAACCTAGTAGCGTAGGTCTGGATTTAGAATCTCCTTTAGATACTCTATGAAGTTTTCAATCATGTCCTCTCCCCTGACTTGTTCCTTTCTCCTTCTACCACCTATACTGACCTTCCCTCGCTCATCCATATTCCTCCTTTTGCCGTTCTCACTACTTGAGGAGGAGGCCATCAAACACAGAGAAATGCACTAGATTCGAAGCACCCAGATGAAGCTCTTGTTTATCGGAGACATCAAGCTCTCCACCAAACCACTAAAAATCCCAAACTTGCATTCTGCTTCACCATTACACATTACTTGTGTGGAAAGATTACCACAATCCCCTTCCTATTCGGAGGTATATAGTAAAGCTATGTTGCTTTAATTCTCCTATGTACGATCTTAACAAAACCTGACTTGATTCCATTGAAGCATGATAATCTGTCAACCTTCCACTTGTCATCATTAAAATGCCACCTATATGTTGTACTGGTCCTTGCCCCTTATCAGGCTGTAAAATAATGTTAAATTTTAAAAACAACAGTTTTTTGTCTTTTTTTGTGTGTTTTTCTACTTTTTTGAAAATCTGATTTTTCCTGATTTTTTGGAACATCTTAATCTTTTGGTTTGCCAGTTTTTCCCAAAAGAATTTTGCTGCTATGCATACAATAACGAGCAAAGGAAGCCTTGAGACTGAAGGAAATGTATGCATGATAAAACATGCCAAAACACAACACAACCACTTAACAAATTTATTCAACAACCAAGATGAGTTAAGCAAACAAGTGAAAGAACCTATTTTTCAACATGAGAAACCATTTGAATCTTTCCCATCAGGTATTGATTACAAACATGCTACCAAAATGCACATAGTCATAAATTACATGAATGGAAGTGTCACAGTCCATAACTCAACGCCAACCATCAAAGCTCAACATGAAAACCATCATTGTTGCACTAATCACATTTGAACCCTTTATTTGTCAAACAAGTGCCGCATTTAAAGATTTAAAATTGTGATAAGCATCATTGAGAATGATAAACCAATGCTATCATAATGTGTATAACAAATTCTTTGTAAATGCTCCTAGAATAAAACTTGGACAGCATGAAATTAACTATCCCAAAACAGAAAGGTAAAGTATAGGAAGCAGTGAGTGGACCCCTATCCAAATTGTAAACAACTACTAGGTGATCGCAAGTTCACAACATATAGAATGGGACTAACAAAAATTTTGAAGAGGGGTGCAATTTTTTGCACCAAAGAGCATTGACAGAGGTGCGACATTGAGTGCCAAAGGCCTAGAATGTGGGTGTTGAGGTTTGGTGCCATGTGGTTTGACATTAGCACTACGTGGTGCAATGCTGGGTTGTGTGGGATTGACAGCATGGCCAAACAAGAGCGCACACTGTGGTGTGTTGGCTCGGATCACTCTCATCCTTACTTTTACAATTTTGAATTTTTCTAAAAAATTATGCATTTGGAATTCTTTAAAAAAAAATTGGTAGATGAATTGTGGTCTAAGGGACCATGCCCAATAAATAAAAATTGAATAAATAACTTTCGAGCATCAATCCTGTAAATAGGGGGCAAAAGAGAACTAGGTAGAGTCAACCCGCACAAGGTGGGAAGATCCTATAGCTATAAGAATCTTGCTGAGAGAGCCAGGGAATATACCTATTAAAAACTAACACCACTTAGCCTAAGAGCCCTACCTTCCCTTCTTAACTTGGGAGTGCAACGTCATCAAGCACTTGACACGCCCTTCTTTGCACATTGCCTTCTTGTTCTGCTTCATAGTTGTTCATTGGTTGGTGTTTTCCCTAGGAAGATCATCAATTTCAGTTCTTGCACATTGCAAAGAGTTTGCCTCCAAAGATGACACCTTGTTGTGACTGTTCCCATTCACTTGTAATGTCCCCTTCTTCGGCTTAGCCGTTGGAGATGACCATTTCGCCTATTTTATTCCCGTAGGCTAATTCGGAGTTTCAGAGAGGGAATAATCCATTTAATTAAATAAAGTTGTCTCAAATTATAATTTTATGGACAACTTGTATTTAACTAATAATGTTTTTATAAAGTGACTTAGGCTGGAGCCAAAAAGTAAAATATTATAAGTCACTTTATATTGTGTTGAAGGTATACTAAAAAGGTAATTTTAAATTATATCTTCGGGAAAGTTCCAAGGGAAAATATAAAAGGAGGTTGGAGACTCATTTTTGCTTCTTCTTGACATATTTTCTTTTATGAGCTATTGTGGAGTTGAGTTTGTTCAACCAAAACCCTCGGACGAAAACCCTTGGGAATATTGATTTCGGTAGTGAAAGATCTTCCCTAGTCAATCTGCAAGTGGAGTCATTCAGATTTCATGCTTGTGCTGGAGGTTTGAAGTTGAAGATTTGTGTGCGAAAAGATAGATCTTTTCACAGGTTTTGTGTATTTGCTTCCAAGAGGGATTCATTGCCAAATTTATGTGATTTGCAAGCAACTATAAATTTGAAGTTTGATTGAAGATTGTATTGATGAATTTGTGGAGAGTTTAACCGTATTATTTCCTATGCTTAGCAAGAGGGAGTACATTTTGGAGGAGGAACTACATTGAAGTTTCATATTTATTAAGTTGTTGCCCTTCCAATAGAAGCCGCAACTTTCTTTGCAATAACCGCCCAAGGCAAGAAGACTTTTCAGAAGGAGTGGCCTAAGAAGCCAAATCTTGACATGGAGGACAAAAATGAGCTTAGAAGGAAGAAGCTTTGTTTCTCATGCAAGGAACCTTGGGAGCCTAGACATAGATGCCTTGGGAAAAGAAAGGTTCACTATATTGAGGTTACTTTTGACATCGAGGAGGAGGAGAAAAAAGATTCTAGCTCAGAGAGTGAACGGGAAGAGGAGAAAGTTGAGCATGAGGAGAGAACTTTAGTTGAGCATTCGGGTGGTACTATTGCTTCTCTTTCAGGTACTCCTAGATATCATCCATTCAGGGCGAGAGGAGTTTTGCAGGGTCAACGGGTTATGGTCTTGATTGACAGTGGGGCAACCCACAACTTTATTGATGAAGGCCTGGTGATGAAAAGAGGTCTTCAGGTGGAAGATTTCCCTAGTTTTAACGTGATGGTTGCAGATGGTTTCACTATGAGATGCACTAAGAAGATTTCTCAGTTGAGCATTACTATGGGCAATCATTAGGTTACAGATAGTTTCTATGTGGTTGGAATTGGTGAGATAGATGTGGTCCTAGGTATCCAGTGGTTGCACTCTCTTGAGAAGTATTCACAAAACTTTCAGACCATGGAGCTCAAGTTCAGACATGAGGGCAAAAAGGTAGTTTTTCGAGCGATGTCGAATGGAGCACCTAGAGTGGTCACTGCAAAAAAGGATGGAGGCATTATTCTGACATGGTGAGGTTGCACGGGCAGCCCAATGTTTGATTTCATCCAAAACCCCTTCTAATAGTGATGGACAATATCATGTGGATATCCAATCCGTATTGGATAAACATAGTGTGGTTTTCAGTGAGATTCCTCATGGTAGGCCACCTGACAGGGGTTTTGAGCATGTGATCGAGCTAGAGGAGGGCTCTAAGCCCGTCATTACCACTCCTTCTTGGTATCTGAAAATATTTGAGGAGATAGATAAAGCAATTAAGGAGTTGTTAGACATGGGACATATTAGACCTAGCTTGAGTCCCTTTGCTTCTTCAGTTGGTCTGGTGAAGAAGAAAGATGGGACCATGAGGATGTGCATTGACTATCGTGCACTGAACAAAAATACTATTAAGAACAGGTATCCAATACCCAAGATCGATGAGTTGCTAGATGAGCTGCATGGTGCAGTTTACTTCTCGAAGATTGATCTTCGTTCTGGATACCATCAGATCAGGGTCCGTGAGGAGGACATTCACAAGACAGCTTTCAGATGCCATTATGGCCACTATGAGTTTCTGGTCATGCCTTTTGGTTTGACCAATGCTCCTGCTACTTTCCAATCTTGTATGAACCATATTTTTAATAAACAGTTGCAATTTTTTTTTCTTGTGTTCTTTGATGACATCTTGATTTACAACAAGACTTGGGAAGACCACCTCAGGCACATTGATGAGGTGTTGGGCATTATGGAAGCGCAGTCTTTATTTGCCAAGGCTTCCAAGTGTGAGTTTGGGATGACAGAGATTTTATTCTTGAGTCATGTGATTAGTGCTGATGGAGTGAAGGTCCATCAAGAGAAAATTCAGGTCATTCTGGATTGGCCACCGTCAAAGACATTATAAGATTTAAGGGAATTATTCGGCCTATGCAGTTATTACAAGAGATTTGTTAAGGGGTTTTCTCAGTTGGCGGTACCTCTTATAAATCTCACTAAGAAGGGTGCTTTGAGATGGATGGATGAGGCTCAACACACACTTGACATACTCAAGGAGGTAATGAGTACTTGTCCTATTTTAGCACTTCCCGATTTCTCTTAGCCATTTGTTTTGGAGTGTGATGCATCAGGTGAGGGGATAGGAGTTGTGCTTATGCAAAATAAGCATTCAATAGCTTATGAGAGCAGGAAGCTCAGAGATGTGGAGAGATTGTATTCCACCTATGATAGGAGATGCTTGCCATCATGCATGTGTTGGCAAAATTTAGACAGTATTTGGTGGGTGGAAAATTTGTTGTCAGAACAGATCACAACAATTTGAAAAACTTCTTGGAGCAGAAGGATTTGAATGAACATCAACAAAAGTGGGTAAGCAAAACTCAAGCATATGATTTTGATATTGAATATGTGAAGGGGAAGAGGAACGTAGTAGCAGATGCTCTATCCAGGAAACCCACTTTATGCTCCATGATAGAGATTTCAGCTGATTGGAAGGATCACCTTTTGGTTGAGTATTCCAAAAAAACTTTTGCATGTGAGCTCATGGATGGTAAAATTTGGGATGACAGGTACAAGGTGGTAGATGATGTTATCTACTACAATGCCATAATTTATTTGGTTCCTGAATCAAAAATTAAGGAGAAAATCTTGAGAGCTATTCATGATACACCTATGGCAGGACATCCAAGTTACTTTAAAACATATAGGTAGATCAGAGAGATTCTCTTGGAAGGGTCTCAAGGATGATGTCTTACGTCATGTTAGAGAGTGTATGACTTGCCAGTAGAACAATTCAAAGCATACTTTCTCAGCAGAGTTGTTGCAACCATTGCCTATTCCTGAGAAGTGGGAAAGTATATCCATGGATTTCATTACTGGTCTCCCTAGAGTGCACGATAAAGATTGCATCTTTGTAGTGGTTGATAGGTTGACCAAATATGCACATTTCTTCACCATAGCTTCTGAGTATAAGGCACCTCAGGTTGCGGAGTTGTTCTTTAGAGAGGTGTTCTTACTCCATGGACTTCCCAAGAACATTGTCAGTGATCGGGATAGTAGATTTCTTAGCATATTTTGGCAGGAGCTATTTAGATTAGCTGGTATAGATTTGCCCCTGAGCATTAGCTATCATCCACAGATTGACGGGAAGACAAAGATTGTAAATAAATAGGTGGAAGGTTACTTGCATAACTATGTTTCGGGGCAGCAGAAAGCTTGGATCAGTGGTTATATTTGGGAGAGCATTGCTATAATACCGCCTATCATATGTCGAGTGGCATGACTCCTTTTCGGGCACTATATTGTTATGATGCTATGTCTTTTGTAGACTTGGCATTTGATGACAGAATGGCTCCTAAAACTAAGGATGGTATCCAGGAGAGTCAGGATATCCTTAAGTCACTTAAGGATAATCTTCATCGTGTTCAGAATCAACAGAAGATTTATGCTGATAAGCATGGGGTTGAGAGGACTTTTGAGATAGGGGATTTGGTTTTCTTGCGCCTGCAGCCTTATAGACAATCTACATTGAAGAAGAGCGGTGCAAAAAAACTTAAGCCTCGTTTCTATGGCCTTTACAAGATTGTGCAGAGAGTAGGAGAAGCTACTTACGAATTGGAGTTGCCTGAGAACAAAATCCACAATGTGTTTTACGTATCATGGCTCAAAAGGGCACTTGAGCAACATGTTACGTCATCTCCTGAGCTCCCACCTTTGGATGAAGAAGGCAAATTGATTTTGGCTCCTGATGCTATCTTGGATGTCCGAGAGAGAAGATTGAGTAGAGTGATCAAGGAGTATATGATTAGATGGAGAGACTTGCCCCTAGAGGATGCCACTTGGGGGAGAGTAGATTCTTCAGCATCCAAATTTGCAATTGCTTGAGGGCAAGCAATTCTGGGAAGGGAGGACTATAATTTCCCCTTCTTTGGCCTAATTGTCGGAGATGACCATTTAGCCTCTTTTATTCCCGTAGGCTAATTCGGAGTTTGGGAGAGGGAATCATCCATTTAATTAAGTAAAGTTGTCTCAAATTATAATTTTATAGACAATTTGTATTTAATTAATAATGTTTTTATAAAGTGACTTAAGTTGGAGCCAAAAAGTAAAATATTATAAAGTCACTTTATATTGTGCTGAAGGTATATTAAAAAGGTAATTTTAAATTATATCTTCGAGAAAGTTCCAAGGGAAAATATAAAAGGAGGTTGGAGACTCATTTTTGCTTCTTTTTGACATATTTTCTTTTATGAGCCATTGTGGAGTTGAGTTTGTTCAACCAAAACCCTAGGACAAAAACCCTTGGGAATATTGATTTCGGAAGTGAAAGATCTTCTCTAGTCGATGTGCTGGTGGAGTCATTTAGATTTCATGCTTGTGCTGGAGGTTTGAAGTTGAAGATTTGTGTGCGGAAAGATAGATTTTTTCACAGATATTGTGTATTTGCTTCCAAGAGGGTTTCATTGCCAAATTTAAGTGATTTGCAAGCAAATATAAATTTGAAGTTTGATTGAAGATTGTATTGATGAATTTGTGGAGGTTTTGTGGAGGGTTTAACCCTATTATTTCCTATGCCTGGCAAGGGGGACTACATTTTGGAGGAGGAACTACATTGAAGTTTCATTTTTATTAAGTTGTTGCCCTTCCAATAGAAGCCGCAACTTTCTCTGCAATAACCGCAGCTCATTACAAAGGTTCCAATCACCTATAAAGGGAAGCGAAACTGTAAGAACCCTGTCTAGTTCTGCCCTGAATTTCTGAGTTTAGTGTGTTGACATTTTGTCAAACACTTGGCATGCAAGCTGATTATGACTGATTTTCTGAATTCCTTTGGTTTGTATGCTTGTTTTGAATATGTGTTTGAAGTGTTTTCAATTTGTTTTCACATAGACATAGCAATGAACAAGAATACAAATATCTGCAATTGACAACTCAACATATAAGAGGTCTGATATAGAATTTGCAACAGCAGAGATATGTCTTATTCAATTTAAAGATTTGAATACAAATTAGAAAGTGTTCATCAGCATTTCAATACATAACAGACCTGACTTTTTGTCTTCAACACAACGAAACATAATTGATGCCAAGATCACAATGAATGAATGCTGATATAATGTCTGATGTAAGTGGTAGCCTGCTGCAATTTATTTCTGATATAAGGGACTGCTGTTCCTTCACAAAGATGCCTCCAAATAGGCAGCGATTAGTCTTCCACGGCAGCAATTTCTCCTCCAATGTGAAGCGCCTAAACCCTAGGCAATCATGGATGCCAAATAGATGATAGAACCACCTCAAAAACCCTCGATCTGCATACAATATGATGCGCCTAGATCATTCCTTAGACTAGCTGTAGTCTCCTTGAATGATTCGAGCTCCACACATGATAATGGTATCAATGACAAATCAAATCCTAGCGACCAGCTTGTCTCCAAATCGCCTCAAAGCCAAATTGATATTTGGAACAAATCTCATCAATTTGGTGTTCAAACCCTAGCCATCCATGGCTGATATAAACTTGGAGAAAAATATATTCTTTAAGCTCCAATCGATGCCAAAAAATTGCATATAATCTCTATAGCAAACCCCGAATGGATTCACCTCTCAAGTGGCATTGGGTTTTCATCCAATCCACTAATTTTCAAGGGTTTTTGTCTTTAGAAATGGCTGAACCTGTTGTTGCAGTTCAAAGGAAAATATCCAATATGCAAATGACCAATACAATATGATGAAATAAACTCCAAATGACCTCCTTATAAAGCTTCCAAGAGGTCCTTTCCAATTTGTGATTTTTAATCCTTTTTTGACATCCATAATAAAATAATTCATTTGACATTTTATTATATTTTATTATGTTACTTTCAAGTTTTTTCCTTTCTCCAAGTGACTTTAAAATTAGTTTCACTTAACTGACTTTCCTTTCTCCAAGTCACTTTTATGATAAAAATAGGCCCAACTAATTAATTAAATATAAATAACCCAAAAGTGACTTAGAATTATTTATTATTTAATTAATCAAATTATTCCCTTATATCTCCCAACTTAGCCTATGGGAACAAAAATAGGCTAGTGGACCCCGTTGGATGATCATTCGGAAAATGGGGAAATTACAACATTATTATGAAGGAGACATGAGTCTATAAGGATGCGTGGGATTAATAAGGAAGCCGCCTATCTTCTTGGAATCGACTTCTCTTAAGGAAGTTGGAAGGAGTAAGGGACGTGAGAGTTTGGGAAGAGGCACAGCTCTAGTGAATGTTTGTTGGTGTTGTGGAGAGCCAGCCACCCAATATTTGGAGAGGTATCCTGCTGCAGCAGTATGCGGGAAGTCTGAGCAGCTATTGCATATACATTGTTTCATCAAATTCTAGGGTATGTATGGAGTTTACATTGAAAATATTCTCAGTTTGTAATCTCTGATTCAAACAGCAATCTTAGATGTTGTTGTATTCATTCTTCCTCTAAATGACAAGGCTGCAAACTGTTTGACATAATGTCTTTTTATTATATTGTACTTGGTGAGGAATTTGTATATGAATAACATCTAAATTCCTTCAACAAGCTGTTCCACAACATAATACTCAGAATCTCAGTTTATGCTTAAAAATGCAAAGTGTTTGACGGAATGCCCATATAGCAAAAATCATAAAATTTGTGGTTTTAAGTAAAAATCTTGGTAGGGGATTTTACAGCATTATTTTAGGTGGGGGGATAGTCAACCTTGGTTGGAGTCATGTTTCTTTGAAGAGAGACATGAGACTTTGGTGTTTCCGAAATTGAAGAATCATCATCCTCAATGCCATCCCTAGCCGTAGGGAAAATACATTGATGGCTCTAATGTGTCCCCTTCCACTAGGTTGCTTGCTTTGAGGAAATTGTTGTTTTAATGAAGGAAAAGACTTTGAACAATCATCCACCTTATGTCCTGTGGCATGACATCATTTGCATCTAAATGCTATACCTTCATAGTCCACCTTCTCCTTGAAGATATAGGCAAGCTTGGATAGGTCAAAACTATGGTGGATGAGTTGAGGAACATTACGAAATAGATCTACAACCACCCATGGGTTCTTAATCTTATGACAGCATGTCAACGACAAGGAGCTTCTGTGGTTAGGAGCCACTTAGTTTGCCACCAATATCATCACATTGCGGTGTATTGTAGCTTCACTACCATCTCTTAAGTGGATCTTTGTGAGTGCTAGGTTGTTGGATAATCCTTACTTGAGGAACGCTAAAGGGGAGAGAATCGTGAAGACCATTTTTGATGATTTTTTTGCCCAACGCATCAATGAGATCAGCAAGATAACTTCAAATAAAATTAAAAAAAAAAAAATTCTTCCACCCTTTATCTAAATTTCTGCTAGTATAGGTTTGGAGAGATTCATTTCCACCAAAATTTGAGAAAATGTGAAGGACAGATGAATAGTGAAAGAGGACTGGGCTTTAGAAGAAACCAGACCTGAAATAAATTTCCCAAAATTGCCTATCAAAGACAGGCAGGAGTAATCCCATAAATGCAATGACAAATTGGGTAATCTTACCCAAATTGGTATGGCAATAAATTTCTCAGTGAGGGTGTTAAATATAAGGAACCATGGTTTCATGTAGAGGAAGGTTTTGTCCCAGGCCCATGGATCCCTCTGAAGCAGCAAATCCTTGTCCTTAGGTAATTGAGAGATCACATAGAAGAATCCTTTTGCGTAGGGACCTATGCAAATCTCACCTTTAAGAAGTGGCTGCCATGTTTCTAAGATAGCTCTGCCAAGTGAGGCCAAAAATTGTGGAAGCGGCAGATGAGAGTATGTTCTCTATGTGCCTTTTCATACTCCAAAACATCAATGCCCAGGTCAATAATGGGGGTGGTTGCCTGCTGAACCATGAAAAGAACCTCCTTTGACCTGTGGAGCTTGTCCTCAGCCTGATCGCAAATGGAAGATATATTTTCATTATTATAATTGAATGAACAATTATTACCTTTTGTGCAAAGCCCTTTTAGGGTTAAGGAAGCATTTGCAGTCTTTTTGCTAGTCAATGCACTTGAATTGGTGGATGGATTTTGGGGGTCAAGTCCCCTAGAAGGGACAACCGTGATTTCCTTTGCAGGAGAGGAACAAGGATTCATAGCAAAGTCCAAGATCTCGTGAGAGGCCCCAGGATAGCAATGAATGGCCGGTGCAAAACCCTAGTTCTATAAGGTGGAGCTACCATCTGCAAATCCTGATTGCAGATCAATAGAGACATCAATCAATGGGTCAGGAGGTCTCGGGCAAGCATTATTCCACAAATCTTCCGAGAAAAATTCTTTGCCAATTTTGTGGATGCACCACTGGTAGGTTGGGCAAGAGCAGAGTGAAAAATCAGTAGTGACAATTCTCTGTTTTTTTAATTTAACTTCATAATATTTGGAGTTACTTAATTTTATTCCATTCTTTCCATCATTTTTTGATTAGAGTGAATACATGGATGCTGCATGTTTGTGAATTTGAAGATGCCTTTCCTGTTAATGGAGTAAAATTGATCCTATGGCAGTTATTGTGACTTGTAATTTTTTTAAAACCAAAAAACTAGCTTAAGTTATGAGTATTTTAGTAAAGCATTAAGCTCTTTTTTAATGTTCCTTTGAAAGAAAGGGGAACTGAATTCTGTTGACTTTGGCAAAGTTAACCACTGTTATTTTGTGTTTTACAAATATTTGGGTAAATCAGTTATATATAGTGAATCCACTAAGAGATATCTTTGTTATAAGCTTAATGCCAAATAACTAATGGAGAAATATTCAGAAATTGTGTAAAAGATGATAAACATAAGAGAAAAGTACGAGGGAATAATTGTGAAGTAATGAAGTAAAATGATGAAAGTTTATCAACAAACTCAACTAATTTAGGTTCCATTCATCCTTTTAATGTTGTTTTTGCTTCATTGTGTCATCATATTATTATATTTAATATATTCATCATCTTTTTTGATATCATGTGCAGTTGGGAGCAGAGATTGAGTAATTTCAATTCCTAGTAATTGTCATTGTCTTTTGTGGTAGAAGTCTCTAACTTATAATAATCTTTGCTTTTTTGTTTGTTTGCATATTCTCTCTGTTGTTTAGGTTGGAAACTTCAGTGTACATATCGGAGCTGAGAAATGAATCTCAAAAGTTGGAGAGATTGTCAGTCAGAAATAGATTCACTAAACTCCGTCGCAGAAAGTTTCTTGTTGCCTCTAAGAAATCCATAGCAAATGGAACAGAATCTTTATTTGACTGTACATTGTCTATCCATATGACATGTCCTCATAGACATGTCACAGAACTTCCATTGCCAAATGACATTCCAGAGGGAGTGCTTTGTTGTTCTCTTTAATGGTAATGGAATTTCTGTAGTTTTATGTTTACAAAATTTCATGTATGAACTTCCGAGTAAAATTTCACTTTCATCTTTCTTTTTGAGGCTAGGAAAGTTGAAAAGCTTTATGCCCTGAGATATAAATAATAGTTATTTACAGATCCAAGCATTCTCTGGTAGAGCATTGGACTTGCCTTTCACATATCTCCTTGAATAAAACCCAAAAGCTAAAATTTTTTAGTCCTTATCCTCTGTAACTTTGTTTTCTTAAATAGCTTAGAAATGTAAGCAGAGAAGTGTCAACTTACATGATTATCTTTGTTCTGTTTTTTCCCTACCATTTGACAGGCAAAGATGGTGTCATGTTTTAGGTGTCTCTTAAAAAAGTTTCCTTGTATTTGAGTAGGTCCTCATTTTCCCTGTGCTTGATTTCTTATGGTGTTTTATGATTCTGTTACAAAAGATGTTGAGTGGACGATCATGTCACCTATTTCCTCTTTTCTTTTATATTAATATATCTTTGTGTCCTGATTGCTGTCAATAAAAGTCTGGGATTTTTTTGTAAGCGAGATATTTAAAGTTACATGTATTATAAGATCTGCTTATAAGATGGCATGTGGCAACATAGCATCTCTGTTTATATATTGGGTTAAGTCTATAGAATGTTTATGTACGTTGATTAGGTCTGTGTTAGAAAGCTTAATGCTTAGACTTTATGAATCTTCCAAGCAAGATTTAGATACCTCGATTTCAAACCAAGAGAATTTCAGGGTAATCTCTTTCTATACCTTATGTTAAAAAAAAGTTCCTTATTGTCTGGAACACTTGTAATTGATGCCTTCTTTGGCTGATTTTGAGTTCGTTGCATCTTGTTTGTTAAATTCTAAGGTTATATCAACTCCCATGGGAAACAAGTGTTTACCCTTCTATCTGATAAATGAATACTTGAAATAATTAACAGAATTAATGATACATACTAGACAAAGGAGTAAAGTATATCTTTATTCGCACATGAAAGTATTACAGAAGTAGACCAGAGATGGTCAGCCAAGGATCATAGTAGATCCGACTAGATCATACTACTTGTCCTTGACGATACAAAGACTATTTATAAGACCTGACGGTTGCCAAGAGGAACACAACTGTTGACTAACTGACTATGACTAATTGACTCTTATAACTACCCAAAAGCCGACAAACAATTAATATATAGTCAGATAACCCATATTATCAAATATAATAAACAACATTATATACTGACTACAACAAGGTGGAAGAATTTTCCTTTCCCGAAAAATACTAAAGAAATTAGTTTACAATGATTTACAATCTAACAACTCTAAAGGGTGGATGCACATACATATTGTAGCATGTCAATTTTATGTACATATTGTTTTTGATAGAAGTTAAAATATATGTTGAGAAAAAGAGAGTGGGTTTCATTGGAGGTATTTCCAAAAGAAAAATGGAGAAATATGTATACATCTCAAGATATATCATTATTATACTTGCATTATGTTACTGAGGACCGATCTCAAAAGATTATACTTGTGAATCATAGCAACTAATATCAACAATATTGTAATCCCTATCTGATATAACCTAACTTGGAAAAGACTAAGTAAAGTATTTTTAAAACTACCAATTATATTATTTACAATATCATAGCCATTTGAGTGATTATACACATCGACTTGTAAAAAGCAGATGTGTAGTTTTTTCAAGAATTCATACTAAAAACTATCCATGAAACCCCATATTCCTTTCATTTGATTAATTGAGAGATTCTTTTGGAGCCATGTTGTTGTCATGTCATCAACATCTGGCCAAGAGATTCAAGTCTGGGCAGGTGTTGGAAGATGCCTATAAACTGGAGTATCCCATTCAGAGCCCTTCCTAGTGGCTTTAGTGGAATTCTTTGCTTTCACTTCTTTATACTTGGGTTTAGGAGCTGCTTTAGCTTACTCTTGCAACATTTCAGATGATCTCTTGGCATTTTCAGATAGAAGAAGACTTTCTAGGGCTCCTAGCTTGTGTTGATTTTGGAGGATGAGAGTATTTGTGAGTTCCATGCAATTACCCAATAGCTTCAATCCTTGTTTGTTGTTGCTGGGCACAATGCAACAACTTGGCCCTATTGTTCTCCAAGCTGGGCTAATGAACACCCTTTCCTTCAATGTTTTTGTTAATCTCTTGGAGGGTGGCATTCACATCAATGATGGTAGACAACATAACAGGAGCACTGTTGTGGTATTCAGGGTTTTGAGGATGGCTCTGACTTGGAGGATGGTTCCTAGAAGATATATTCCATTGGAGGGTATGAGAAAAGCCTGGCTAGACTAACCCCATAAGGTTTTTATATTGATGTATTACACCTGATATCAGAGGGGTAGCTCGGGATTTTAGGTAGACCAATCCTATTAAGAATAGGACCTAGAGAGGCCCTTGCACAAGCAGTCATTATAAAGCTCAGGTACTGAATAGACTTGGGTGTTGGAGTTCTTGGGTACAAGGAAGGAAATTTGGCTTTCACAGTAGAAGGGTTAACAGGAGTAGCATTAACTGCAGTGGCAAATTCCATAGCCTTATTATTTAGTGTACTCAAGAATTGGAATGTTAGGTGCCTCATATTCCTTGTAACTTGGGCTCAACAACAATGTCCTTGTCAATATAAATAGGATAACTTTCCTTCTTTGTAGAACTCTCACCTTTCACATTCTGCAACTAAATACTTTTAATATGGGGTTGCATTTTGTTCTTCTTTACTCTCCTCTTATAGTTGCACTTTCCATTTTTGGTAAATCCATAGGCCCTTTTATAGTAGATTCTTGGCGTCTTATGTAATGTCCCCTTTTTTCGGAGTGATTACCTTATGATGGACCTAATGAGCCAATTGTCACACTTGGCTAATTTTGAAAGACAAATTGAATGTGGGAGTTGGTTTGACATATTTTTATAGCATTTTTGGTGTAATCAATGTTAATAAATAAATTGCTTTGAGGAGAAGCGACCCATTGGAAGATGTGAAGGAAAAGACAACTTACGTGGGTCGGCCTACGAGAGAGAGGAGTTAGATTAAAACAAATCTTTAATTTGTTTTTGTGAGCACCAACATAGCATATTCTTTATGGGTCAGCCAAGGTATGGGAAAAAGACGAACGTTTAATTTATGTTTTGGGTGCCAATCTTTGCCTTTGAAGAGGGTTGGCCTAGTTTGAGATGAAAAGTGACATACAAATGATTTTTAGGAGGTCGGCCAGCTAGAGGAAAATAAAGTGAATCATGTATAAAAACAAGTTGTTTGAAGGCATTTCAATCATCATTCATCATATTATTTTTATTCCCTTTGGGCTGCAGCTTGTTTGCATCATATTCCAAGGACGAAAACCATTGAGAATATAAGATGGATTGGACGAAAACCCAATCTCATCTTGGAGGTGAATTCATACGGAATTCACAATTGCACTTCATTGGACATTCACGGAGAAGAGCAGATTGGAAAATCAGATTTTAGATCAATTTTGGACCAATATATTTGTGGTGTTTGTGTGACATTGGAGCTTGGGTTTTGCCCTAGATTGATGCGCCACATTTGGAGGCTTTGAGTATTCAAGTTATATCACTTTGGAGTTGCATTTTATCATCATTTGGAACATAATTCTAATTATCTTGGAGTAGCATTTGATCTCCATCTTGGAGCAACATTTTAACAACTTTTGGAGCAGAATTCTGGAGCAACATTGAAAACCCTTTGAGCAGACTTGATTGCCACTTTATAGCAGCATTTCATGGTGGTTTTATGTCACATTGTATTAGGGTTTAACCCTAAACTTGGAGCGCCATCTTGTGAAGGGTGATTTTGCTTGTTGGAGGCTACTTTCTCATTTATTAGGGCTTCCAAACCCTAACCATAGTGGCAGACATGTGTGCCAGCAGTTTGGAGGTTTGTTGAGCATCTTTTGTCATCAATTTGGTATGCAAAAACATTTGATTAAGTTGGAATTGTAGTGGCAACAATCCAATTATGTTTGGGCATGTTTGAGCCTTAGAACTTGGTGTAATTTCCATTTCAATATATCTAAAATTGGAGTAGCAAACCTGCATACTCAGAAATCATTTTGGTTAGTCATATGTTTGGCTCATGAATGATTGATGTTCGTTATTGCAATCATGGCTAATAACTAACTACTTGTTTAGCATATTTTGTCGATGTTTGGCACATGTTTATTGGTTGTTCATAAGTGTTCATATTCAGAAAATAAAATCAGAACTCAAACTTAGGGGTAGGGCAAAAAATTGAATCAAGAAGTGCAGAAAAACAAATAAAAAATTAGGGTTTCAGCAGAAAACCAAAGATGTAGAAATTTAGGGTAGAATTCAAGGTTTTAATTTTAGAATTTTAGGGCAATATCCATTTGGGATATTACAGTGGTATTAGAGCCATGATCTTGCTAGCTTGAGGGTCTACAAGCTATCATGGATAATAGAAGCAATAAGGAATCTAGTATGAGGGATATCTTCAATGACATTGCAAGGAGTCAAAGAGATCTCATGCTACTCATGTCTCAATACATGGGGTATAATTTGGGTGCCAATGAAGATTCGGGAAGTGATGACAATGCTCATATACCTACCATCTTGGAATAGCCAAGGACCCTGGAAAGTATACAACAAGAGGCCACAAAACTCATTGATGAATACCATGGCCTATCCGATGATTTCAAGAATACAACTCCTTTTGATGTCCATTTGAGAATACATGAAGAAGGAAATCCGGGAAAGAAGGATCTATATGACTACATCAGAAAATTGAGGAAAGAGAAAGAAAAATCAAAATTTACCATTGTGGAAAGGTTAGAGAAGGAAGAAGAATTACTTGTTTGTGATTTGCAGCTACAAGTAATCATGAAGAAGGCAAAAATCAGTCAACATGTATTGGAGTTTGCCGCGAAGAAGCATCACATGTTGCAAGTGGCGAACACCTAAGACTTCATGACGACCACATGGTTGGAGGGTATGCTACCATAGAGTTTGCCAAACCCACAATGTTGGATTAGCTACACGAAGGTATGGGTTCTTTTGATGTTCCATTAATTGAGACTAGCAATTCTTCACCACCTTTACATCATTTTGGAAAAGAATCAAATTGTGGTTTGGGTGATTTTGGGATGGATGTTGTTCATACATATGAGAGCAATTTAGAAATTTCAGTATGTAGTGAACAAAGAAATTTTGATAAGATTGGTGTAGCATTGCAAGAGTTGAAGGATCCCTTTGTGGTTAAGAAGGTCATAGCTGTACATACACTTTCTAGATCAACCATTGAGGAAGAGCATGATGTAAAAGATTGTACTTACTATTTTGAAGGTGATCCTTTGATTGAGCATGATGATAACCTAGCTCCCAAACATAGATGTTATGGAGAGGATGTCATGAAGGAAGTTGATTTGGAGATGCCTGATTATGAAGACCAATCAGAAACTCGGCATGAAGATGTTGGGTCCCATAAGTCTCACCATTTGGAAGGTGAATTGAAGGTAAATGAAGGTATGATTGTGGCAGCCCTAACTCACTTTGATAATGTTCATAAGATGATGGCAGATCTTTGTTGGAAGGCTCAAGGGAAACACAAATGGTTTGAAGGAGGACTATCTCTTGCTGACTTACAGGTACTCAATGAGGCTTTGGTTGTAATGAAGTCAAATTACCTACACCTACTTTCGGATAGAGATCATCTCCTCAAGCTTGGTGAGATATGCTTTGATGCATTGAGAAAGAAAGAAGATGAGGTCGATAAGCTTACCTTTGAGCTTAAGGATACTATGGATTCTTTGAAGAGCACTCAAATGTCCCTTGAAGAATTGGAAGATCGAGTGGGTGAGCTTTGTTTGGAGTTGAGCTTGGCACATTATTCACCATCCACAACAGAAAGTTAGTCTTCTATGGGAACCACATCCGAAGAGAAGCAATTCAACATGAAGATTGCAAAGAGTAGAGACATGGAGGGAGAACTTGACATCCTATTATTAAGTCTTGAGGATGGAAGAGACAGGTACACATGAAGATATAGCTTGTAGCCATGGGATAGAAGTTGTGACACATGATACACTTGATTTTCAATTGGAGACATCGCTTGGACCAACACTAGTTGAGGACCATCCACTCATGGAAAAAGAGGAGATTAAGGTCTATGAAGACATCACTCAAAGGCATGAGGTAAGGTCTAATTTTCTAACTTGTAACAACAATACCTTGTCTTCACCTAATCATGGCATGACAACCAAGAGGATCAGTCTTGAGGCATGTGATTATCATTGGGAGGCTGATGTTGGGTCGTCACTTGATGGGGAGCATGCAATAATGAGGAAGGAGATGTTTGAGGCGGTTGAAGACACTACAAGAAGGTATGACAACATTTCTGATTTTCTGATCTCGAACAACAGTCTCTTACCTTTACATAATCATGAGTTAGTAGCCCCTACACATGAGGATGTTAGTGGGAAGTCTTCTTCTATTGTTGGCATTCAAGAATTGAGAGTCAAACATGAGGCTTTTGTTGTGGATTCAAGCCACAAGAGGGCTGATTTGGTACACCATGGCGTGGAAGAAATAAAGAAGACTCAAAGCATGTGGCATGTGAGGGATGAGCCTTGTATGGTGGCCAAGCATGAGGAGCAATCAGATTTGTATGGCGAGAGGTATGATTCAGAGATTTTTGTTTGTTCACATAGCTTGCGTCATAAGGATTTTGTGTCACCTCTTTTGGAGAGCCATTTGAAGGCTCAAGTCATGGACATGGATGGGGTAGTTGAGCACACACCTTGTGGAATAACCACTAGTGTTATGCCTACTTGTGAAGATGGAGACATGGGTGATTCAGATTTGGTTGTGCCTTTAGCTATCCATGGAGAGCTCGAGGAGATGAATTGTGTTGGGACACAACCCCATCATGATGGTGATTTCTTGATGGAGTACGCAACTATCCTAGTTTTAGGACTTGAGACATATACCATGGAGACCTTTGATTTTTATTGGCGTGTACTTGGAGGTGTTGAGTTTTGGCCGATCTATGATCCAAGGTATGGAGATATTGTTTTTGAGTTGCAAATGTTTGTGTTGCAGCTGAACTATGGTGTATGATATGGATATGAGCATGAGGGCATTGATGTTCAAGCCCAAATTCATGGGTCACTACTTCATGCATTGATGGGAGATGATTGTTCTACATTGTTATACATGGATTTTCTAAGGGATACTCGGAGAACAACAGCTGCTTGGGTGAATTGGAGAGGAGTGGATCACAACTTCATCATTGGAGGTTGGCATAATGATGAGGCACTAGCATCATATGTCATTAGAGGCACCTTTTGCATCACCATAGGTCTGATTTTCAGATTTGTGGATGCTATTCTGATCTACATCAACATCCTAGGAAGGACTGATATGTTTTTCTATGCACCTATGATGGGCATCTTGCACATCCATGAGAGATCAATTGGAGTTGGAGGGTTGGTTGATGTCGATAACTCCTTGAGATACATCTATCTCCTCATTTATGATGGATGTGATAGTGTGATGATATGGGATCCTAGTGGTGGTATGTTTGGTGCACCATTTCTTATGGATCTTGGTGAGTTGCTTCACAACTCTTGGCATAGTATTGTTTGTATCAGAGTGGAGCAATGGAAGTGTTGGCACAAGTGGGCATTTTTCAAAGGTCATATCTTTCATCACTTGTTGATAGACTTGTCTCCCTACAGGGCCTTGGTTTTGTATAGTGTTTTGTCTTTGATAGACTCAACACTCATGGATGATGGAGCCCTTGGAGGCATGGAGTTGTTTGCACTTGTGGTTGAGGGTTTTGCATTCTTGTTCCTACGCTTGTACATGCAGAGCACATGGCGGAGGAGCAGGGCTTTTGAATTTGGGGAATGAAGCCAAGTTGAGTTCGAGTGTGTATGGCTAGTTTGGCCATCGGAGCTCACTTTGCATATCATTCTTCATATTCTCTTTGGAAGATGTAGAGTAGAGTGATCATGGGACATTTGATTGGATGGAGATACTTGTCACTTAACAGTATTTTGTAGGATACAGGTTTGCCATTGCTTGAGGACAAGCAATTTCGGGAAGGGAGGATTGTAATGTCCCCTTTTTTCGAAGTGATCACCTTATGATGGACCTAATAAGCCAATTGTCACACTTGGCTAATTTTGAAAGACAAATTGAGTGTGGGAGTTGGTTTGACATATTTTTATAGCATTTTTGGTGTAATACATGTTAATAAAATAAATTGCTTTGAGGAGAAGCGACCAATTGCAAGATGTGAAGGAAAAGACAACTTAAGTGGGTCAGCCTAGGAGGGAGAGGAGTTAGATTAAAACAAATCTTTAATTTGTTTTTGTGAGTGCCAACATAGCATATTCTTTATGGGTCGACCAAGGTATGGAAAAAGACAAACCTTTAATTTATGTTTTGGGCGCCAATCTTTGCCTTGAAGAGGGTTGGCCTAGTTTGAGAAGAAAAGTGACAAAAAATGATTTTTAGGAGGTTGGTCAGCTAGAGGAAAATAAAGTGAATCATGTATAAAAGCAAGTTGTTTGAAGGCATTTCAATCATCATTCATCATATCATTTTTATTCCCTTTGGGCTGCAACTTGTTTGCATCATATTCCAAGGACGAAAACCCTTGAGAATATAAGATGGATTGGACAAAAACCCAATCTCATCTTAGAGGTGAATTCATACGAAATTCACATTGCACTTCATTGGAGAGTCACGGAGAAGAAGAGTAGATTGGAAAATCAGATTCTAGATCAATTATGGACTAGTAGATTTGTGGTGTTTGTGTGACATTGGAGCTAGGGTTTTTCCCTAGATTGATGTGCCACATTTGGAGGCTTTGAGTATTCAAGTTATATCACTTTGGAGCTGCATTTTATCATCATTTGGAATAGAATTCTAATTATCTTGGAGCAACATTTGATCTTCATCTTGGAGCAGCATTTTAACAACTTTTGGAGCAAAATTCTATAGCAGCATTGAAAACCCTTTGAGCAGACCTGATCGCTACTTTTTAGCAGCATTTCGTGGTAGTTTTATGTCACATTGTATTAGGGTTTAACCCTAAACTTGGAGTGCCATCTTGTGAAGGGCGATTTTGCTTGTTGGAGGCTACTTTCTCATTTATTAGGGCTTCCAAACCCTAACCATAGTAGTAGACTTGTGCGCCAACAGTTTGGAGGTTTGTGGAGCATCTTTTGTCATCAATTTGGTATGCAAACATTTGATTAAGTTGGAATTGTAGTGGTAACAATCCAATTATGTTTAGGCATGTTTGAGCCCTAAAACTTGGTGTAATTTCCATTTCAATATATCCATAATTGGAACAGTAGATTTGCACACTCAAAAATCAGTTTGGTTTGTCATATGTTTGGCTCATGAATGACCAATGTTCGCAATTGCAATCATGGCTAATAACTAACTACTTGTTTAGCATATTTTGTGGATGTTTGGCACATGTTTATTGGTTGTTCATAAGTGTTCATATTCAGAAAATAAAATTAGAACTTAGACTTAGGGTTAGGGCATAAAATTGAATCAAGAATTGCAGAAAACCAAATCATAAATTAGGGTTTCAGTATAAAACCAAAGATGTAGAAATTTAGGGCAGAATTCAAGGTTTTAATTTTAGAATTTTAGAAGCAAATATCCATTTGGGATATTACATCTTGTACTCAGCCTCATAGGAAGAAAATTAGTGTTTACTTGAATTAATCTTTGGGACTTGATTGAAGAGTTGGATGAAATCTATCACACATCCAAGCAACTGATTTGGATGTCTTTGCCACTGTCAGAATTGATTTATAAAATGATAGCCAACCCTAGTCAAAGGGATCTATAGTGGTGTGCATATGCTTAAAGCATGTAGAGGTAGGTGTTGGCCCTTGATGCGCTTTGCATTCCCACCTACTTCTACACTAAGAACTATATCACCAAAATCCTTCTCAACTTGGACTCGGTGATATTACAACCTTAATGGTTGGAACCCTCCTTTTCATTGTTGGCCATTAATTTTATAGCTAAATCAAAAATGCAAGTAAATGCATAATCCATAAAGCCCAATGAAAATCAAATGTGTATTCCAATAGTTGATTAGGTGCTTCCCATTTTGAGAGCATCTAGAATCTACGAGTTGTTCATGGTTTCTCTATTAAGTGTAGGTGTCACTAAGGCATTAAAACACTCCTCATTTAAAAGATTCACTGCCCTAAACCTGACCTTATTCTTGGGCTTTGGTATATGCGTCGACATTGATCTAGCAATGAAGTGCTGAAATATCTAGGTTCTCCTTACCTTCACAAGTTAAACCACTGCTAAGATCCTCCTTCAACTAATCAAAATTTCAGATCTTTGCATTCTAGTGAGTTAGCTAAAATACACAAGGAGGATCTTCAACACATCCTTCAATACCATCTTAACATGGCTATCTCAAGACTAGAAATTCTCCCCAGAAATGAGAATATGATTGTATCATATTTGATTGTAACTCCTCCCAAAACCCTCATTGTCCATGGATGAAATGGAAACCAAGCTTTGGCTTCTCAAGGAAAAGGCACTGATTTGCAAGTTTATGGGAACTTTCACAAGGCCAAAGACTCAAAACATGGGTTCAAGAGAACTTGAAACCATTTGATTAAGTGGACGTTCTTGTGGTGTCCAAGGGTTATTTCAAGGTGGTGTTCTCTAAACATGCAAGAGACTCTCCTTTCAAGGATGATTAGGGGAGATGACCCAATTGTCATGTAGAGTCCAATAACCAACATTTTGTGCATTTGTCAATATCCTTTATTAAAGGAACCACAAATTGAATTGAAATGCATCATTAAATATTTATAAATGGACCAAATACTGTATGCACGTATATGTGTCATTGACACTCTCTAAGGTGTCCAAGTTACAATGCAAAATGTTTGACCACTTGGATAATGTGTGACATTCAATGGAAATAAAAAAGTAACCTTTTCAATAATTACAAGTGCACAAGGTATAATTTTCAACCAATGTGAAAAAAACATATTAGTCAAACATGTCCAAGTCAGACTTCTCTATAATTATCCAATGGTTTCTAGTATGACATTAATCCATTACATGTGCACTTAATGGTCCTTCAAGTAACATATTTCCATGCAATCTGTCCTTTCCACACATCTTTCCATTAGCTTCAAGTACCTTGCACAACAATTAATTGGTGTAAGGTTCACCATCAAGATTTCAAGACAAATTAACTTGGAGATTCATACAAAATCAATTAAGATTTTTATATCAAAATTCAAATTTAAGATTTAAACTCAACCACTACTAAGTAAATGCATCAAAATAAATTAGGATATTCAATTCAAATTATAAATATGAGATTCAAACTTAACCACTACTAATTAAGTGCATTTGAAATTTTAAAAAAATTGAGAGGGAATGTCTCTTAATTCATTTGATGAGGCAAACCACACATTTTTTATTATGTATATTTATGAATACATACAAAACTATACTTATATATAGTTAGTTCTTATTTTCAATAAGTATATTTATTTGTTTAAGCATATATATTGTTTATATGCACATATAGTTATGTATATTTATATTCAATATTTATATATCTACTGCATATGAGGGTTTTTTTGTGTATGCAACATTTGCATTGTATGGTTGTATATATCCATTATTTGCAAGAGTTCTTATGTTTTTCATGAGGTCATGAAATAAGTTGTCTTGATTTGAGTGAGGGTTTTTGATAGTCGAATATGAAATAATTTTTGTATGTGTATGCAACATTTGCGTTTGTGAGGCCATGCAGGTCCATTATTTGGATGACTTTTGGGTTTGAGGGTTTTATAATGTGTACCTTATTTTGCCATATGAGGTGGTAGCCATAGTTTTGTAATATTTGTAGGTCTCCTATATTTTTTATATTGGATAAAGTGTACCAATATGGCTCACACCAGTAACAAAGAACTGATTCAACAAAAGATAGCTCCTAGAGAGCACATATCATAGCACAAGATATAAGTGCGTATCAAAATCCAAAATTTGCACCAAAGTGCATCATGTAGACAAAGTATGAAGTAGTAGGTGAACAATAAGACATCAAAAAAGAGGTCTACACCCTAGATTCACCATATACCAGCAAGGATTAATGTAGTATCAACAACTCATTTCTTACTTTCTTTATCATCTTCTTTTGATTCAAACCTTTGGTAAAATTCTAAATTTGAATTTCAAATGTATTAACTCTGAAATCAACAAATTCTTTCAACTACCAATTTGTGTATGCTCTAAATGGGACAACATGGTAAGGGGTGGAAGCATCATCCATCTCATCTCTTTCAATAGCACTGTCATTGCCAATCTTCTTCGAACTTGAAACCACATCATGATCAATTGCAATATCTTTTCGAGTAGATTTGTAGCCTCTAACAATATTAGTAGGGGTGTAGCTAGTAGGGAAGCTAGATTCCTCAAGGTCACTAGGATATACTAGCCAACCATCTTCTCCATATTGAGCCTCCTTATCACCATCATTTCAACACTAGGTCCTTTCTTTAGATCGAGACTTAGGAAAAGGAGGGCTCTTTTGAATAAATTTCTTAACATACTATTAGAATATAAGGCTTACCTTTATAATAAAATCACCGTAATGACTTACATGGTTAGTATTGCTATTTTTAGCATTTAAAATTTAGGACAAGTGTCATGTTTATGTTTGTTTGTTGCATCTCTCAAATTCTATATAAGAAGATGAACCTCATTGTAATTGTCACTCCAATATCTAATAGAATAGTATTGTGTTCTATTATTTGAAATAGTGTCAGAGCAGGGAATCATGTGAAAAATTAAGCAAACGAGGGTTTGATCAGAGTGTGGGAAGTGAAGGTCGTGAGGAGAATTGCACCAGAAATTTCAGAGAGTGCGAGTATAAAAATGTATCAAAAATCATGATTTTTTTGAGTAAAATCATAGGACTTTTTTAATAAAAATCATGGATTTGTTATTGTCTTGAAATCGTGTCAAGGTTTCTACTCAACATTGCACAAGTTCTTTCTTCTAAAATCGTGCAGTTTTTTTTGTCTTTTGCAATCGCGCCCATAAAATATTAAGAATTTTTAACACTCAAACTAGTTGCGGATTTTTGTTGTATAGAGGTCACGATTTTTTGCAAAGGCATGAGAATTGCGGCTAGGGCATGTTATACAGTACATAGGGCACAAAATTCATCATTTTTTTGTTGTCAGAGGTCCCAACTAGGGCATGCATTGACTAACATCTTTTTACTTTGGGTATTTGTAAAATTTGCATTTAAGTTTTGTTTTATTTTTAGAAACTATCACAAGGGTTTCAATTAGTTTCGGAAAAATTTTATTCTTTGAGTCAAATTCAAGGAGTTGCTAAAGTTTGAAAAAAATTCGAGATCATTTAAAATTTTCTATGAGTTTTATATTTTTCTTAGGGAAAGATAACAAGGAATGTGGAGTTTTTGGTAAATTCTATAAGGCTTTTATACATTTTGGAAGGAAAAATATTTTGCAAACATAGAGCATTTGGACAACAAGGAGTTTTCTTTCGTTTGTCATGTTGAATGAGGAATATTTCTTGGAGAAATATGTCATTTCAAATGTGAAATTCTCTATTATGCTAAATATGTATAAAGAGGAAAATGGCGCTAGGTTTGTTGATAGACAAAGATATTTGATCAGCGTAGTAGAAAATGATTCCTAGATTTAATATGTTTGTTTTGAGAGTATCTTCTATGTATCGGGTTTTGGGCATAAAAGAGTGCTTAAGGGAAAGCTAAAAGAAAAACTAAATGTAGCTAATGTAGTCATTGTTGAAAATCCTCTCAATATTGGCAATGGTGAAGAATTTGTTGACGAAGTATATGTATTTTAAGAAGCCTACTTTTTTTAAGACAAGATGGGATATACAGTAGATAACATGGATGGCTATGGATGGCTGCCCAGATAGTTCAAGAGTCTATGGGTCTTGGGAATTATACCCTCACGTGGGTCACGAGGCAATTTGATGGAGCACTATGGATGTAGCTCAACATGGAATGTTGTCCAATAATTTGAGAGATCTGTGATTCAAGAATTTGGGGAGGTGGTAATCTGAGAATTGAGGAATTTAGCTTGGGAGATACATCTTTAGGAGGGTTACAAGGCAACTTGGTGGAGTTATACCTGATCCAAGAACTATTTTCAAAGAAAAGCTTCTAAAAAATATATGGTTATGAGTTTTTTAGTTTTTTTGTCATTGAGTTTGTATGTTTTGTTTTTAGCACAGTAAGCCTTAATAGAGGGTGTTAGAATATAAGACTTGCCTTCGTAGTAAAGTTAGCGTAGTGACTTAAGTGGTTTGTTAGTATTGTTATTTTTAGCACTTAGAATCTATGACACGTATCACATTTATGTTTGTTGGTTACATCTCCCAAACTCTATATAAGGAGATGAACTTCATTGTAATTGTCACTCCAATATCTAATAGAATAATATTGTTTTTTATTATTTGAAATGCATCCTCCCACCTTCTAAGAGCCTTCAACCCAACATGCTAAGAAACAACATAGATGGTGACTTCTCAAGAGAAGTCAGTGAGCAACCTTTTATGACCTTTGAAAACATCCTTCTTCCTTTTAGTCCAAATAAACCATAGAATTTTTTAGAAGTAATCTAACCATAACATAGAAAGAAATTTGGTGAAGAGAACATCATTATTGGTAGCACCAAAAACAATATCTAACTAGACAATCTTGTTTTTATTAGAACAAGCAACCCAAATAGGAAGCTTTTTTTTAGATTTTGAAATAGTGTAGACATTTTGTAATATTTGCGTTCTATGTATGAGAGTTCAAATATGTGCAATATTTGTGTACTTGATGTTGCATATGTGCAATATTTTGTATATGCATAGACATGCAACTGCATCTTTTGCATACATGCAATTGTATTTATAGAAATTTTGTATACATGCATTTGTATATTTGCAAATCTTGCATTCAAACATCTATACATGCAAATATTAGCATGAGATGTGAAATATTTACTTGTGTAAAATTATTTTAGACATTTTGCTATGCTTGTTCAATATCTGTGTGTGAACAAGTTTGTTGTATATATGCTTAAGCTATTGTAGTTTGACATCAATTGATGCTTACATTAGAACTCTATTAAATACTAGGATTTAAAACACATTTTGTCATTATGGATTATCTTAAGAGAAGATATGTCTAAATGTATATTTTCATATATACTTTTGTACACCTTCGAATATTGCATATAAGCAGTTGTATTGTAACAACCACCAAAAAACAACTTTGAAATTTCTTAAACATTTAACAAGATCAATAATTCCTGCATACAATAGAATGTACACAAATCATTTTATAATAAATTCTATTAAATTTCATTATAAGATATGCCCAATAATTACATCTAATAATCAATTCTAATACTTCAACTAATCATAAATACATTATTGAGTGAAAATTTCAACCCATCAAATATCAACGAGTACATAGGTAAACATGCCCAAACCACCACATAAACATTAGTGGTACAATATCGAAGGATATGCAAATATAGCATTGTAGATTCCAAGATAAATGTTCACCAACCATGAAGAACTCGCTCCAAGCTCCTATTATGTATAGGGAAGGTAATTGAACCCCCACATCAAAGGAGTCTCTTTTCTTCCCAACCATCAACTTGGCTGAAGCGGACAAATAGAATACCCAAGAACTATGAAGTAACAATTACAAGTATAATGGTTATCTTATTAAGTTCTTTCTCTTGTTTTACACATAAATGCACATTTATAATCATATGTCAAACACGTTAACCATTTCATTTCAAATTCACAATGCATATCCATACTGTAAAAGACATCCAAATATATAAGCAGTTAAACACAATTAATTCTAACCATCCAAAACCATATGAAACACCTCTAAATGAGTACTACTTGCATCCCATACTATTAGAGCACTCACCCTTTGATGACGTAAGTCTTAATTAAACTAAACTAGCTGAAGGTAGAATAACATACATCTCGCCTTTTAGTGGAAACCATGAGATAAAACTCCCATGTGTTTTATCCTTTCAGATAGAATCATGAGATAGACCTCTCATGCAACCTATCCTTTTGGATAGAACCCATAAAATAAACCTTTCATGTAGCTATGATCCAATATGGATAGATAGCAAGATAAGCCATCTCTCATCACAATATATCGAACATGATTTGGTAGGTTTCACAATATCGATATGTTCTAACATAGGGTCTGCACAAGGAGTAAATTCAACCTATGTCCATACACATGTTAGAATGCACAAATAATATTCAAACTTAATGTCTATATAATGAGTGGATTCAACTCATGCATACTCATCCATCCTAGAACTCACAAAACATACAATATTTAGACAGGTCTATATGAGGAGTAAACTTAACTTATACCTACTCACCCATCGTCAAGACATTGTTGGGATTAGGTGCCACTCACCTTGGAAATCCTTGGACATGTTTTAATTATTCTTGTTGATAAATAATCTTTTGTCTCCAAGGATCATGGAGAGTGTAGACTTGGACACCCCTCCTAGGTGGTAGGAAAAATTATTTATTATTATTTACTCTCTTACATGTAATTGTAGTTACATTTAAGTTGGGAGTTACATTTGGGAAGATATTGGAAATCAGGTAAAGATTGGGAGGTGTAAGAGGATGTAATGGGATATTCTACAAATGGATCTTATGATAGATTTGGACAATCTTCCCATGGAGCGCCTAGGATTGG
Source organism: Cunninghamia lanceolata (assembly GCA_027924645.1). Taxonomy (NCBI): domain Eukaryota; kingdom Viridiplantae; phylum Streptophyta; class Pinopsida; order Cupressales; family Cupressaceae; genus Cunninghamia; species Cunninghamia lanceolata. Next base: position 4,420,334 of record BSBN01000942.1, read on the forward strand.
GATCTTACCCAATTTGACCATTATGATACAATCTATGATGTTTATGACACATAAGGTGGGTGTAAGGTGCATAAGAGGAGTTACTTACTATTTAGGGTGGTTAACTGTGTAGTGCCCCTCCATTCTCATCTTGGATGTGCAGATAGTTTAGCTAAGGAGCATGAAGATGAAGGTAAAATAATAAGAATATTTAGGGTATGTTAGACAGTTGATGTTGTACATTATATGATGTTGGTAGATGCTACATTCATGTTGGCGACATTCCTGATTATCCTCATGTATGGTTTCATATGATAGTTAGCATGTTTTATTGATAATCCTTGTTGCGACACTAATAATTCATATGCTCTGACATTGTTTTCAATTCAGGTGCTTATGATGTTGCTCTTACTATGATTGTCATAAGTTAGAATTGATTTTGATGCGACTGATTTTGTATTATAGGATGATCTAATTATTGTGTGGTGTAAAACGAGACAATGTCGTACCACTCATTCGTGAGCATTCGACGACGTTGCTATTCTCTTTCACTCCATGACCGTTTGATATTTATTATACTTGTGCATAGACCGTGTTGTGTGTTGTAGGTACCAGGCATCGACTCCACCTGATTTGACAGGTCTGAGTGTGCCTTAAACCCAATGGAAACTGTTGAACGAAGATAGCATATGGTCCCCTAGTTAGCCATCATCCTTGAAAAGGATGAGTATCCAGTTTTACACCTAGTCAGTGTTGTATGTATGGGCGTAATGGTCAGTCACTATCGTTGTGGTCATACTTTTGATCATGCATTGTGTCAAGTATTGTTTGGCATTTGGGTTATTTTGTTTAGAATTGTTTGATTGTTGCTTTGGTTAATTGTTGCATTAAAATAGTATTATTAGTTATGAAAGCATTTCTGTTAAATAAATAAATATATATAAATGCCTTTATGAGAATGAGTTTATGTAAATAAATAATAAAAAAAATAATAATAAATGTAAATGCTAGCTAAAGATAAATAAATAAATTAATATAATTAAGTGTTGTATTAAGTGGCAATAAAAATAGATAATATTTATGAGTTGTCATAAAACTCATATATAGTAAATACTAAATAAATAAGAATAAAAATGATTCTTGTCTAGTTGTAATAGAAATAAATAAGATCAAAAAAATATTTTGTTTGGTTAATATAGCAAATTGTAAGAAAGGGATTTAGGCATAATTTATTGCCTTTAATGGGAGGAATCTTCGGGAAGATATTGGGGGATTTCTCTCTCATAATAATCTTTAGTAGATGAAACTTTTGGGGGAGAGACTAGTTTGTGGTTGCAACAGTTGAACCCGACATCGAATTTTCAGCCCAGTCAAGCAAGCGAAATTAGGTTCCTTTGGTTCTAATTTCTATCTCAGTTTTCTGTTGAAGTAAATGTTTGATTTATGATTTTTCCTGTTGATTGTAATTTGCTTGAGAGGTTAGAAGCCTTGTTATCAGATCCAATTGTGCATGTTTGTATCATTACATTTCTAGGAATCACCGATTGAAGTGACTGTCTATCTCTCAGTCATTTCAACTCTGTTTTAGCAGTCTGTTGCATTAGCCATAACTTTATTTTTACGAACTGGATTCCTCTAAATTTTTTATATATGGTGTAAAACCTAGTTATCTAAATCATATCCCAAAATTGTCCGTACCTAGTTTGTTATTTTGGAGATATGAATATTTTGTGACTGTCTACCTCTCACCCATTTCGTCTATGTTTTAGCAATTTGTTGCATTAGCCATAACTTTATTTTTACGAACTGGGTTTCTCTAATTTTTTTATATATGGTGCACGACTTGGATATCTAAATCATATCCGAAAATCAACGATACATAGTTTCTCATTTTTGAGATATGAATATTTTGTGATTGTCTACCTCTCACCCATTTCGTCTCTGTTAAAACAGTTAGTTGCGTCACTAATAACTCTATATTTTTGAAACTGGGTTTCTCTGAGATTTTTTGACAAATCATTTTGTGCATATCCTACGATCATTGCTTTCCATCATATTACTCTCCTTGAGGCATTCTAACAATCAATCTGCGTACCCTGTCTATGTTTTCACATTTTGCATTGTTGGTAGCTTCTAAAGCCTTCTCAACAGATTCATTTTGTGCTTATCCTATCATATGCATGTGGTTAAATGTGTGGTAGATTTAACGAAGATGTTAGATCTATAGGAATGTTTTGTTGTTCTGTATTCCTTTCCTCTCCTCTCAAGCTAACCTGAGAACAAGGTTCTTTCATTGTAGCTTCGGGTTTTGTATTTTGTGATTCTAACTAGTGTAAGATATTTTATAGCATTCTAATATTACAAGCTTTTAGTTTTGCTTATACAGTTATATTTAATAGTATTTACAAAATTGTTTAGATTATTAATGAAATCTACATCAGTGTAAATAATTGTTGTGTTTAATTTGTATGCCTTAGGGTTATTTGCATGTTGTTTGCAATCGTTTTAATTAAATGAAATTAAAATAAGTCTTGAGAATTATTAGTTAAAATATTGTTTCTCGTGGATACTTATATCTTATGATTGTATTGTAACTGCTATTGGTGCTTAGAAAGTTACAGTTCTGTATTATTGAGATAGATTCATTTTATAATTGTTAGATGATTGATCATGCTTGGATTAATGTTACATTCCTTAAAAATATTGTTGAAGGGTATTAGGTTATGATGCGCTTTGAGAGTGAATGTGATGTGAAACCATTGTGTTCTTAATGGTGTCAAGTGTTGTGTCATTTGGGGAAGTTGTTCCTAGAGGCCTAGGAGGGTATGATTGTGTGGGGGTTGGCTATGTGTGCATCATGTGAGTTGAATGAAATGCATTATTAAAATATTGTCTCCTATTCATGTTAGTATGATACATGTGCAAGATGGATAATATCTTACTCAGTGTACCTATTCATGTGGTTATGATGACCGTGCAAGATGGATAATGCCTTGCTCAGTGTACCTATTCATGTGGTTATGATGACTGTGCACGATGGATAATGCCTTGTTTAGTGTACCTATTCATGTGGTTATGATAACTATGCAAGATGGGTAATGCCTTGCTCTGTGTAATGTGAATGATGTATATTTTGTGTTGTAAATGTATCATGATGAAAAATGTGATAGTTCATGCTTGGCTTTTGTTTTGGGCTTTGAGAATCTAGATGTAGTGAAGGGGGAGTGGCTTTCAATGTGGGGCCGGTGCCCAAAGTGGCTTGTCAGGGTAACCCATTGGAAGTTGTTAATCCAGTGATAACTTAATACTAAATTTAGAGGGTTGGGTAGTTTTCACACTAATCAGGATAATTGGATGCCTCACTCATGTCTGTAGTGCTCGTTCAGGCTAAGGATGAGATAAGAAGGCCGTGGTTGGAAAAATCAACTTCCTTGTCCTCACAAAAGGAATGTTGGTTCCGCATGTGTCACCCTATGGGGCCGGTGTCTAGTGAGAGACTATAAGGGTATCCATAGATTGGGGCCGGTGCCTAGTGAGAGACTGTCAGGGTAACCCATGGATGGGGGCCGACATCTAGCTAGAGACTGTCAGGGTAACCCATTCTAGGACCATACGATGACACTCATCCCTACTGCAGCGTAACATTCTCTAGTTGTGTTCTCCCCTTTGTTTTGTGAATGCCTCTGGAAGTGTTGTTTGAGTTGCTTGCGATGTTCCTATTGACCGATGTTGTATTGGAGTCATGTGTATAGTCCTTGCATCTTTTAGCCTATTGTCTTCTTGATTGTTGCTTAGTGGAACCTTATTGTCATTTCCTAGCACAGGGGGTGGACCTTAGGGTTCCACATGGTCGGGTGGTTGTACTTTTATCTCCATTGGTTTCCCTTGCTGTTATTCGTGCACAAGAAGGATGTACCTTGTATGGCAGATTTTAGATCTTGCTCTAGCTTGAGGAGACAGATACTTATGAACATGTTTCAGTCTTGTATATCAGTTGAGTCATGTACTGTTATCTTGATATATGTACTCCAATGTAATCTGGATAGCGATATTGTAAACAATGTAATGTTGTACTCTCTTGTAAAGGAACTTTTCTATGTACTCGTGATCCTATGTGCAGGATCTTGATGCTACTTATCTGATGATATAATGTGGAATTATATATGTTTATTTATCCAATGCAATTAGACTTAGAATGAACATTGTTTGTTAGTTAATTCATAATGTTGGTTAGATCTTGTTTTAGTTTGTTAGTAATGCAACCGTGGAACCCTAGAGGAGAAAGCTTAATTTAAATGTTATGAATAAATATATGATTGTTGTTATTTCTTTTGTTTTAAAAATATATATATTTGACCTTTTTGTAAGCTTAGTTGTGTTATCCTCTGGGTTCCTTGACGGGGCGTTACATTTGGTATCATAGCCTAGGTTACAACACTGAGACCTCTAGATTGTTGTTGTTACTCTAGGTTAAGCGTTTATCTCCTTGTGGCGGGTTGGTAATAATACCTCACCTATGTGCCTTAGTATGACGTTAGAAAGTTGATAAATTTACAGACTTGTTCTTTGATTTTGGAAGAAGTAAATTCTTTATGCCTTGTTTTACTTATGTGTCTGCTATGTGTTCTCTCTCCTTTTCTGAAAATGTGATGTTATATCTGTCAATATGTGTTAACTGAATGATAGTGCTTGCTGATTTTTTGAGGCCTTGAGTCCCTCTTGTGGTCTCTAGTGCTTTAGAAGAAAGAAGCATGATTACTATTAGTGCATGTGATTAGGAGTGTGGTATATGCCCCCTCTAGTGATGTGAATATCTTGTACCCATTATGTGTGGGGTGTTGTGAAAGGCCAGTGGTGTTTTGTGTTCCCTTGTTTGGTGAAGTAATCATACTTGGGGGTTATGTTTAGCTATGGGTGTAGAAGCACCATACTGTCTTTATGTTAATTGCATTATATGTGTAAGTATTGGAATGATTTAATCACTCGGTGGCATCATGTGGATTATGTGGTGTTGTCGTGTGTGGGGTATCTTTGTGTGGGTGCTTGATAATCTGATATCTATTTCTTAGTTGGCCATGACCTCATGTGGAAGTTCTGTTGTGATTTATGAAAATTATCATTGTGTATGCATGTGTAAGAAACGTGTGTAGGAGATCAAATTGGAGCCTGTGTTGGACCCAGGAGATCATGAATGTGATATTGTATGTCAATTAGAATTTTAAATTATTCTTGTGTGTGACATCATACATTTCCTCTGTAAGTATCTTTTTGCATAAGGAAGTAATTGTATATGTTCATAGTTTGGTAAAAAGAATTGTACTGCATTAAAGATAGAAATTTTTTGTAAATAAGTAGAGACCGCTTTGCCTTAAATTCATGTATAAAAGTTCTTTAGATATGAAGATGTAGAAAACTTAGTTGTTCGTTTGTTTGGTGTACATTCTCTAACGCATTCTGGACTTTGAGTCCTGGGGTGTTTTGTAGCCGATACTCCCTTTTTGTGGCTTAAATTAGTCACATCGTGATGTGGATTTGTTTGTAATTTGGCTGTTTTAGAATTTTGATAGTTGTTTCACGTGTTGTTGGTGGGCTAACGGTGAATTTGTTTTCTTTGAACTCTCTTATGATAGGAATGGTCACCAAACTCTTTTATTATACTTGAATTATTGTTGAAAATTTGCCGGCATTTTATGACTTAAGATTGAATTTGATTATCTCCCCACTTGGGTTTGCATTTTTCTTAATTTCTATGGTGGCTATTCTAAATGTTTATTTTTGTTGGCCCCATTTCGTGTTAAGTGTTGTTTCTATCATGTTCATTTTGAGCCTCGGATAGTATGTATAAGGGAAGACTCCACAGAGAATTGTACTTGCATGTTCGGTAATTAGTTGGAACCATAGTGGAAATAAGAGATGAGATGTATTTTTTCCTTGTTAATATGTGAATGCAATTCCCTAAATTGTTTGAAATTCTCAAAATATGTGTGATTGGTTATAAGTAGATCACATGATATGTCTTAAGGTGAGGAATTGATGTCCTTCTTGTCTTTATTGAATGATTGTGTCTGTCTTATGAACAATTGCTTAATATGGATGCGTATGTTGGCAATAGAAAAATGCAATAATAATATGTTATGTTTCCACCCTAGTCTGTGACTTCCAGGAGTAAGTCAAGTTTTAGGGGGGGAGGATGTAGTGCCCCTCCATTCTCATCTTGGATGTGCAGATAGTTTGGATAAGGAGCATGAAGATGAAGGTAAAATAATAGGAATAGTTAGGGTATGTTAGACAGTTGATGTTGTACATTATATGATGTTGGTAGATGCTACATTCATGTTGGTGACATTCCTGATTATCCTCATGTATGGTTTCATATGATAGTTAGCATGTTTTATCGATAATCCTTGTTGCGACACTAATAATTCATATGCTCTGACATTGTTTTCAATTCAGGTGCTTATGATGTTGCTCTTCCTATGATTGTCGTAAGTTAGAATTGATTTTTATGCGACTGATTTTGTATTATAGGATGATCTAATTATTGTGTTGTGTAAAAAGAGACAATGTCGTACAACTCATTCGTGAGCATCCGGCGACATTGTGATTCTCTTTCACTCTATGACTGTTTGATATTTATTATACTTGTGCATAGACCGTGTTGTGTGCTGCAGGTTGCAAGTACCAGACATCGACTCCACCTGAATTGACAGGTCTGAGCATGCCTTAAACCTAATGGAAACTATTGAATGGAGATAACATATGGTCCCCTAGTTAGCCATCATCCTTGAAAATGATGAGTATCCAGTTTCACACCCAATCAGTGTTGTCTGTATGGGCGTAATGGTCAGTCATTGTCATTGTGGTCATACTTTTGATCATGCATTGTGTCAGGTATTGTTTGGCATTTGGGTTATTTTGTTTAGAATTGTTTGATTGCTGCTTTGGTTAATTGTTGCATTAAAATAATATTATTCGTTATGAAAGCATTTATGTTAAATAAATAAATATATATAAATGCCTTTATGAGAATGAGTTTATGGAAATAAATAATAAAAAAAATAATAATAAATGTAAATGCTAGCTAAAGATAAATAAATAAATTAATATAATTAATTGTTGTATTAAGTGGCAATAAAAATAGATGATATTTATGAGTTGTCATAAAACTCATATATAGTAAATACTAAATAAATAAGAATAAAAATGATTCTTGTCTAGTTGTAATGGAAATAAATAAGATCAAAAAAATATTTTGTCTAGTTAATATAGCAAATTGTAAGAAAGGGATTTAGGCATAATTTATTGCCTTTAATGGGAGGAATCTTCGAGAAGATATTGGGGGGATTTCTCTCTCATAATAATCTTTAGTAAATGGAACTTTTGGGGGAGAGATTAGTTTGTGGCTGCAGCAGTTGAACCCGACATCGAATCTTCAGCCTAGTCAAGCAAGCGAAATCAGGTTCCTTTGGTTCTAATTTCTATCTCAGTTTTCTGTTGAAGCAAATGTTTGTTTTATAATTTTTCCTGTTGATTGTAATTTGCTTGAGAGGTTAGAATCCTTGTTATCAGATCTAATTGTGCATGTCTGTATCATTGCATTTCTGGGAATCACCAATTGAAGTGACTGTGTATCTCTCAGCCATTTCGTCTCTATTTTAGCAGTCTGTTGTGTTAGCCATAACTTTATTTTTACGAGCTAGGTTCGTCTAAATTTTTTATATATGGTGTACGACCTAGTTATCTAAATCATATCCGAAAATCATCTGTACCCAGTTTGTCATTTTGGAGATATGAATATTTTGTGATTGTCTACCTCTCACCCATTTCGTCTTTGTTTTAGCAGTCTGTTGCATTAGCCATAACTTTATTTTTACGAACTGGGTTTCTCTAATATTTTTATATATGGTGCACGGCATGGATATCTAAATCATATCTGAAAATTAGTGATACACAGTTTGTCATTTTTGAGATATGAATATTTTGTGACTATCTACCTCTCACCCATTTCATCTCTGTTAAAATAGTTAGTTACATCACTAATAACTCTATATTTTTGAAACTAGGTTTCTTTGAGATTTTTCAACAAATTCATTTTGTGCATATCCTACGATCATTGCTTTCCATCATATTACTCTCCTTGAGGCATTCTACCAATTAGTCTACGTGCCCTGTCTATGCTTTCACATTTTGCATTGGTGGTAGCTTCTAAAGCCTTCTCAACAGATTCATTTTGCGCTGATCCTATCATATGCATGTGGTTAAAAGTGTGGTATATTTAATGAAGATGTTAGATCTATAGGAATGTTTTGTTGTTTTGTATTCCTTTCCTCTCAAGCTAACCTTAGAACAAGGTTCTTTCATTGTAGCTTTAGGTTTTGCATCTTGTGATTCTAACTAGTGTAAGATATTTATAGCATTCTAATATTACAGGCTTTTAGTCTTGCTTATACAATTATATTTAATAGTATTTATAAAATTATCTAGATTATTAATGAAATATACATCAGTGTAAATAATTGTTGTGTTTAATTTGTATGCCTTAGGATTATTTGCATGTTGTTTGCAATCATTTTAATTAAATAAAATTAAAATAAGTCTTGAGAATTATTAGTTAAAATATTGTTGCTCGTGGACACTTATATCTTATGATCGTATTGTAACTGCTATTGGTGATTAGAAAGTTACAGTTCTGTATTATTGAGATAGATTCACTTTATAATTGTTAGATGATTGATCATGCTTGGATTAATGTTACATTCCTTAAAAATATTGTTGAAGGGTAGTAGGTTATGATGTGCTTTGAGAGTGAATGTGATGTCAAACCATTGTGTTCTTAATAGTGTCAAGTGTTGTGTCATTTGGGGAAGTTGTTTCCAGAGGCTTAGGAAGGTGTGATTGTGTGGGGGTTGGCTATGTGTGTATCATGTGAGTTGAATGAAATGCATTCTTGAAATATTGTCTCCTATTCATGTTAGTATGATACATGTGCAAGATGGATAATGTCTCACTCAGTGTACCTATTCATGTGGTTATGATGATTGTGCAAGATGGATAATGCCTTGCTCAATGTACCTATTCATGTGGTTATGATGAATGTGCAAGATGGATAATGCCTTTCTTAGTGTTACTATTCATGTGGTTATGATAACTATGCAAGATGGGTAATGCCTTGCTCTGTGTAATGTGAATGATGTATATTTTGTGTTGTAAAATGTATGATATGATGAGAAATGTGATAGTTCATGCTTGGGTTTTGTTTTGGGCTTTGAGAATCTAGATGTAGTGAAGGGGGAGTGGCTTTCAATGTGGGGCTGGTGCCCAAAGTGGCTTGTCAAGGTAACCCATTGGAAGTTGTTAATCCAGTGATAACTTAATAATAAATTTAGAGGGTTGGGTAGTTTTCACACTAATTAGGATAATTGGATGCCTCACTCATGTCTGTAGTGCTCGTTCAGGCTAAGGATGAGATGAGAAGGCCGTGGTTGGCAAAATCAATTTCCTTGTCCTCACGAAAGGAATGTTGGTTCCACATGTGTCACCCTATGGGGCCGACATCTAGTGAGAGACTGTCAGGGTAACCATAGATGGGGCCGGCGCTGAGCAAGAGATTGTCAGGGTAACCCATGGATGGGGGCTGACGTCTAGCTAGAGACTGTCAGGGTAACACATTCTAGCACCATGCGATGACACTCATCCCTACTATAGTCTAGCATTCTCTAGTTGTGTTCTTTGATTTGTTTTGTGAATGCCTTTGGAAGTGTTGTTTGAGTTGCTTGTGATGTTCATATTGACCAATGTTGTATTGGAGTCATGTGTACAGTCCTTGCATCTTTTAGCCTATTGTCTTATTGACTGTTGCTTAGTGGAACCTTATTGTTATCTCCTAGCACAAGGGTGGACCTTAGGGTTCCACATGGTCGGCTGGTTGTGCTTTTATCTGCATTGGTTTCCCTTGTTGTTCGTGCACAAGAAGGATGCACCTTATATGGCAGATTTCAGATATTGCTCTATTTTAAGGAGACAGATACTTATGAACATGTTTCAGTCTTGTATATCAGTTGAGTCATGTACTGTTATCTTGATATATGTACTCCAATGTAATCTGGATAGCGATATTGTAAACAATGTAATGTTGTACTCTCTTGTAAAGGAACTTGTCTATGTACTCGTGATCTTATGTGTAGGATCCTGATGTTACTTATCTGATGATATAATATGGAATTGTATGTGTTTATTTATTCGATGCAATTAGACTTAGAATGAACATTGTTTGTTAGTTAATTCATAATGTTGGTTAGATCTTGTTTTAGTTCGTTAGTAATACAACTGTGGAACCCTAGAGGATAAAGCTTAATTTAAATGTTATGAATAAATATATATGATTGTTGTTATTTCTTTCATTTAAAAAAAAATTGACCTTTTTGTAAGCTTAGTTGTGTTATCCTCTGGGTTCCTTGGCGGGGCGTTACAAACTAATTTTGGTGAGTTGTGAGATTCTCCATGTTGGAGGTGGACACCTAGATTTGGGAGTATTGCAATACCATTCATGGTATCGTGTACCCATATCTCTTATATATTGGTGCCTTGCGATGGTGGTATTATGAAATTATTTTATAGGTCATTCAAGCATCGTTATGTTGTCAGAATATAGAGAGATAAGCAAATTGTGTTGATGTAACTATTTTCAAGATTAGTATAAGCTTGGATCTCTTTGGTTGTGAATTTTTTTCCCACAAGGGTTTCTCCACGTAAACAGTGTTATGATTTGCATTTGCTTTCATTGCTATTTCCATTTATTATGATCTACCAGGTTAAGTAATTTGAATGCACTAAAAGAACAATATTTCTCATTGATTGTTTCACCCTATTTTCAACAGACAAATACTACATACTTATACATTGTTGTAGTTGTACACTAGTGTAGTTGTAGCACAGAGATTGGGTTTCCAACTAGGCTCACACATGCTACCACTTAAGACAATAACGTCTAGTTAAATTAATTCCAAAACTAATAAAGTACTTATCTAATGATCACAAGATCTTATACAATGATAGAGAGTATCAAAACCTTTCAAAAATGTAAACAAGTCCTTCACAACATCATTTTTCAACCCAATTTTTAAAGCTTCCCATGAATCTAGTTTGATAAATTCAACTTTCTACCATTCATAAAACATATTTTTTTATCTCATATTTTCTATGATTCATACAAGCACAAATCAAATTCATTTGTTTAATTATAAAAATAAGAGACACCAATGTTCCAAAACACTCTTTCCTAGCATCTCATTAATGTCTCCATGTTTTCTCATTGATCGAGCTTGGAAACATTAGTATAAATCACTATTAAAGCATAGTTTGTATATTTTCAACATAGATAGAGACCAATGCAATCAAATCTCTTAATCTATGAACTAAGTTTGTCTATTTTTTGTGAGGATGTCCCTAACTTGGTTGTGCACTACCCATAAAAACTTTATAGATACCCAATTTATAAAATAAGAGTTATAACATCCGTAACAAGCAATTTCTTTTAATGAACATATTTTTATTTGTTTTCTAGTTCTTGTTTATCTTCCACAAGCTTGTCAAAATCTATATTTGCATAAATATGAATTACATTTTTACTAATTTAAGCATTTTTCTAAGCACAAGAATTATATTGGATCAAGATCCTACCTTCAATTAATTTATCCATGTTTCCCATAGGATTTCCAACTTTTCTTCCTAGTCAAGCAATTTAGGTTTAATTGCTAATTCTTAATTTCAAATTTGAAACATTCAATCATTAGATTCTACAAGTTTCTAAACTCATTCGACATTAATCACCAAGATTCTAATTTCTTTATAAATTGATTTATACATAAAATTCTAAAGATTTCATTATTCCCAAACTAGTTTCTTTCCTAACAAGCAATTCATAGATCTCATATAGAAAAATCCAACACTCAACATGAATTCACAATCAATTCTAAATTCATTAATTACCTAAATCTAGATATTTTTCTAAGCTCTTCATGCACACGAATCTAACAACTATCCAAAACAATTCTTGAAATTTGAAGAAGAATCTAAACACTTGCTACGCCAAAATCTTTGAATAATAAAAAAGACAATTGAAATCTCCAAAGTTGTCCAAAAAATGCCTATGTGTGTGACTAATAAAACAAAAGTGTGTTATAAAAACATTTATATTTTTATAAAACATTCCCTTTCATGCTCTTAAACCCCAATTAAAAAAACCCTAAATCAAGAAAATAATATTTTATTCTTTTAACTATAGAAATCTAATTAAAATAATATATTTCACTTGATTCACATTCCTCTACAAAAGAATTTATAATAAAATATTACTTTTCAAATATATTTTAATTTTAAAATCCTCAAACTAATTTTAGAGCAATCTTTTATTTAAATCAAAATAAAGAATTAGATTTATAAATATTCTAATTTTTAAATCCTATAAATGGAAATTTCTAAATTCTATAATTGAAAGTTTACACAATCCTTTATTTAAAATAGTCTAATTAAATTCTAATTCTAATTTGATTTACTATTTCAAAAATAAATATTAATTAATTTTAACAAATTTCATTGATTCAATTAAAGGCTTATTCCACCAAATAATTAAATAAGCAAACATTATTAATTACCATATTTAATTAATTTAACTTATCTTGATTAATTATTCAAACACATATCCCTTGTTCGTAGGGTTGGTAGAGCTACCTCTATTCCTAACCTAAGGATTGGATTAAAATGGACTATGTCACCATTAGGTTGGATGAAACTAAACTTTGATGGAGCCTCGAGGGGTAACCCCAGAATATCTAGAGTCAATTGTTTGGTCCACAACCATAATGGGTTTCTAATTGGTGCTACTTTCAAGAAATGTAAAGATGGCTTGGATAATGAAGTAGAGGTCCAAGCATTGTTACTTAGACTACATGTGTGCATCTTGTATGAAGCTAGTATTTTTGGATTCATGGTTCTTGTTAACACAATCTAGAAGTAGGGATCACCTAATTGGAAAATTAACATGCTATTGCAATTATGGTTACTTTTAGATACCTTGCATGCCTTCTCTATTTAACATATTTATAGGGAAATTAACCAAGAAGCGAACTTCTTGGCTAACTATGCCATTGACAAATAAGATGATCTTGTTATAAGCAATCTCACAAGGTCATGGGAATCCGTTGATTCTAATTTTCATCTAGAGTCTTGTTTCTAAATCACAAGGTCATGGGAATCCTTTGATTCTAATTTTCATGTAGAGCCTTGTTTCTAAATCACACAGTGGGGACTCTTTCCCTCATTTCTCAAGGTAACAGATTTATCTCGAACAATATTTTAGCACTATATATGGCACTAATTATGAACTTGAGAAATAAGAATATTATAGGGAAATTAACCAAGGAGAAAACTTCTTGGCTAATAATGCCATTGACAATTAAGACGGTCTTGTTATAATCAATCTCATGAGGTCATGTGAATCCTTTGATTCTAATTTTCATCTAGAGCCTTGTTTCTAAATCACATAGTGGGGACTCTTTCCCTCATTTCTCAACATAACAGGTTTATCTCCAACAATATTTTATGCCTATATATGGTATTATATATGAACGTGAGAAACAAGAATACAATCATGCTAGTCAGACCATACTCCTAAATACCAGCGGAGTTCTTTGTCATCATGGCATATTAAGGACTCTAGCAACTACATGCAGTCCCTCCTACACCCATTTATTCATGGGAGTGGAATTATGTCAAGGCATTGGTAACAATGGATATGAATGTTAGATTATTGGTAAATAAAAGACAAATTTCCTTTCTGGAGGGGTCTCCTATCTCAAATTGAAGAGGATTTTTTGAACCAATGCTAGTATCATGATTCATGCCACTAAAATTACGTTGGGTGAATACTTTATGCTCATGAATCATCGATACAGGGCGAACATGAACGTTTCCTCCATGTTTGTCCCCGTCTTCTTGGAAGTCAGTGAAACAAAGGAGTTGGTTCAAATGTAGTTGTTGTTTCCCTAATCAAGCCACAATAGAGATAACGTTTGAATGTCATTTTGGATGAAGTGGTATTAGGTCTGAGTTTCCCTCTGCATGTTGGTGTGTGGATTTTGCATTGCAACTGGCCTTGGATCCCCTTAATCATCTTTGTTGTTGGCTCTAATGAGGATTATAGGAAGTCACAGACCAAGATGGGAACCAAATTTCTCAAACATGCAATTGGTGCTTGTCCTTTGATAGGTATTAACTGGTCTTTTTCTATTTTTGCCATAGAAGATGGTGATGAAAGTGTGGACAACAATGAAGTTGGTTGAGGTTTATATGTTATTTCATTATTCAGTTAAAATGATATCATATGTTATAATATTGGTAGTATAAGGTTGATGCTTATGGTTGTAAATTTTGAAGGATTGTGGCTTATGGATGTAAATCTCAAAGGACTATAGTTGTTTTACCATTTGTAAAAGGTTTTTGATACTATGGTCTTCCATTGAAGCAACCTTTTTGTACTCTTTTTTTATATTTTAATATAATGGGCATGGCTTCCAAAGCCATTTTTCACCAATCATTTTTTTTTTAATTCAAACACATATTACTTAACACTTTGGGTTATAGGTTTATCAACTTCGTAGACCGAACCTAGTTTACCTTGTCCAATACCTATTATTTCCAATCAACACATCTTGACACATACCTTCATAGCATTGTTAGAAAAACAATGATAATCCATTTATCAACACAAATCTATTTATTGATATTTCAAATAAATCATCCTAAATATTTATCAAAACTTTTCTATTCAAAAGGGTTGCAAATGAGAGATGTTACATGTATATTCAAAAGGGTTGCAAGTGAGAGATGTTACATGTATATATCTAAATATATACATGCAATAGGAAAATCTACAAATCTTACATTCAAGTGTTTACACACATGAGAATATTAGCACATATATAGTGTGTGTTTACAATATTTGCGTACATGTAGTTACATACATGTTTGCAAGTATTGCGTATGTCTGGGTCGATACATGCAAATAGTTAGCTACTTGCAACTATCAATATATGATATTTGTAAGTGTAAAATTATTTCCAACATTTGGTTGTGCTTATACAATATTTGTATGCAAAAACAATTGGTTGTATTTATGTTTAAGTTGCCACAAATTTACATGAGTTGAGCTCTATCAGATAATAGGATTATATATGTGTGTGTAGTCATTTATATTTTGGCCTAAGAAAAGATATGTAGAAATACATTTTTTATATATACTTTTGTACAACAATAAATCTTGCACATATGCAACTATATATCTATGGATCATACATTCAAGCATATGCACATGTTCAAGTATTAATGTAAATAGAGTTGTTTTGTAATATATTGTGTATATGTACCTATGTGTTTACAAAATTAGTATAAATCTAGTTGCATGTTTGCGATATTTATGTACATATAACTAGTATGGGTATGTGAGTTTTTTTTGGTTCAATCATGAATAAACAATAAATTATGTACACAAATTTGTGCATGTATGTTTTTGGTCCCAATTTCTATAACATTGACTTGAATGCTTTGATAATGTATTTGTTTCACAACTCCATCCAACATCATGGTGGGAATGTTGAACATAAAGAGAACAATTAGTGCAGAATCAATGTGCCGAGGTGGTGAAGCTAAATTGTGTAGATGCAACAAATGACGAGACAACTGTCAACAAAGAACACCCTACACGTGCCCATAGTTTATTTCTACCAAACACTACTCATGTTGTAGAAATAGATAATGAGATGAGAAAATGTCATCATACTAACAAAGGGTAGTGCCACATCAAAGAAGGTTTGCCTTGCTAAATAGTGGTCAAAATTAGATATGGAAGCCTCGATGAGGGATGTAGAGGACAAACATCTTTCCATGTGGGCATCATCCAAGAATTGAGGATTTCTTATCAATAGTTTGAGGTCGTGTTTGCTAGGCATGATGGCCATCAAATGAAAAAGACCATGAACAATTCTTACAAACAATGAGGAGATGGAAATTGTGTAGTGGTGCAAATATATGACAAATACTTGTCATGACCTTGAGGTTATTCAACTCATGTCTTATGTGGCACATATAAGTGAAACAAGGACAAAACCTTTCCAACATGGATTGCTACGAAAGTCATGATACGTATTTCAAAAGAGACTCATATTTGATAGTCAAGGTTATTGAGGGAGTGGACATGGACAAAACAGTTATGCTACAACCAAGTATAGTGGAATCCTTCTACAAGAACTTGAACAAGTTGTATAGTGAGCATTAGTATGGCTCAAATTTTTTGGAATTACAATGTAACTAGAGTACAACTTGTAAGAAATTTTGGCATGTGAGTGATTGCAAGGTTGGGATGTGTTGATGCTCTAATCACTCAACAATATTTTATATGAGATTCATTTGAAGGATTATATAATTTAGGTATGGAGTCAAGTTTAGGATCAAATGAGTCTTAATGATAAAAATATTGGCTAGACATGCCAATTAATAAGAGTGAGCTTTACTCTTTTTCAATTTGAGCTCTATAAGGCTCAAGAGAGTGATCCTCCAATCAATCATAGGACATGATCATTCTTGTTAGCCCATATGCCATAACCCTCCTTCCTAGACCCTTAATTTTATCTATCTTATTTTTGTCATATCTATGTTTAAAATAGAAAATGATGAGATTAGTTTAGATAACATATATTTTAATGATGAAATTAAAAAATATTGGTAGAAGTATTTAATTTAATTTCTGTGGTATAATTTCAATTTTAATTAAATTAATTATAAGGTTGCTTATAATGAGCAAGTGATTGAAATAATAGTTATAAATAAATAAATAATAATTCTATAGGAAATTATAATTCAACTTTACTGTGTAGTTGAAATTAAAATATATTAACTAAAAGGGTTGGTTTGAAAAGAGAGCATGGTTATTTAAAATTAAAATAAATAAATAAATGTGGAGTAGGAAATATATTTTATAAAATAAAGTTTATGTTTATATAGTAGAAATTTAGTTATTTATTTTAATGGATGGGGAATTTGTTATGGTTAAAGTGAATGTGCAACTAGGGAAAATAGGTATATGTGTAAGATAAATAAGAAAATTAGGAATCAGTTTGAGCAAAAAGTGGAACAAATTGAAGTGTTGAAAAACATGTGTAAGTGAAAATTTAAAAGAGGAGTGAATAATTGCTACAAAGAGGGAAAATAGGGATAAAATAAAGGGAGTGGAATAATTAAAAGGAACTCATGTTTAATTGAAAACATATATCTGTTGGCAAGAGACACTGCTTTACATTGATAAGTGTTGTCATTGATGGCAACTAAGATCATCTCAATCATCCGCATAACACAATTTGCTCACATCGGAAGTCAGATTTAGAATTTGTCTAAGTCTGGGCAGTTAGGAATAGAACAGTAATAGGGTCTAGTATTTTGGTCCACATCTCTCCGGTGGAAAGTCACAATTAGCTGCGGATCTAGGGGAGTCATATGCATTGTCAAGACAATCTAAATCCAGATTTTTGTCCTCTGGTGATGAAGGATTCAAAAGATATTAGCCTCTGAGTACTAGGTTCCAGTTTGTTAGAGCAGACAGAAGAAGAACAGGCCAACCTTGCAAAAGGTCTTGATTCTGGATGTATGGAAGTTGATTGTTGGACAAATGGTGATGATTAGTGATAGTGGCCAACATGAGTAATGATTTTCAAGAGCAAGTTTTGGTTCGCACCTTAAGTTATGTATAGATCTAGCCGACAGAGCAGAGCATTCATAAAAGTTCTAAGTGTTGTTGAAGACGGCTGATAGAATGATTGTAGATCATGTTGTGGATATATATAGCCGATGAAATTAGATGATTCAGCATGTGTGGTGTATGCGAATAAGGCGTATGTGAGAAGAGCAAAAATCCAAAGTGCGAATGAAGGTAGAACAGTAAGAAGAGCAGAGTAAAGATGAAATGTGTAAGATCAGTTTTTGTACTTAACTAGAACTGAAATTCTTGCATGGGTAGATGATATTAATTAGTTCAAATCTATGTCATTCTCTTGTAATATTTCCATAGGCAGTGAACCTCCATTTGAGCAGTGATCCCGAATGCATGTGCATTCCCATTTGTAAAAATACTTTTAACAGGGTATTAATATTTGTGGGTTAACCCCAACCATGGTTTTTCCCTTAATCGGGTTTCCATGTCAAAATCTTGGTGTTGAATGTGTTATTTATGTTTTCTGTTCATATGTTATTGATTGATGCTAAAATGCTTATATCATTAAATTGATTATAAGTGGTAAAAGCAGATTAAAAGTAAAAAGGATTGTAAATGTGTGACAACTGATTCACCCCCCCCCCTCTCAGTTGTCCGGACCTAAACCAACAATTGGTATCAGAGCAAGGTTCCTTTGAAAAGCCTAACAAGCTTGAGGAAAAGATCTTGGAAGAAGTTTCAAATGGGTTTAATCAAAAATCAACTTCAGATGGCCTTGGAAGAAATTAGCAATCTGAGAGGTGAACTCAAAGATGCTGATAACACCATTGAAATGTTAAAAGATAAATTAAAGGAATCTCTATGAAAGAAAAAGGGGCTACTTCTACAGCTACCCAGTCTACCTGAAGAAAATGGCATGAATGAAGCTCTAGAAGAAAAGACAAAGGAATGTGAGAAGTTGTCAAAAGAAGTTGTTTTGAAAATTGAAATGGAATCCAGAATAATGAGGCAAACCAAAGAAATTGAAGATAGGACGAAAATTGAAGATCTTAATCAAAAACTAAGAGAAAGAACTGAAGAATATTGCAAATTGGATAGAATAGCTAGACATCTAGAATCTGATCTACAAGAAAGTAGAGACAATGAGAGAGAACTTGAAAGGCAAATTGTCATTCTCAGACATGACCTAGAAGTTGCAAATGAATATAGGGAGAAGTTTAAGATAAGCTCAACAAAACTAGAAGTACTGCTCGAAGGACATAAAAAGGCTGATGACAAGCATGGTCTTGGATATGAGAAAGGTGAAAGCTCCAGATTCGGACAAGGAAATTTTCAACCTAGGAATGGGAGAAACAGAACTATAAAACCTTCGGTAAGACAACCTAATGCTCAAAGATATCCATCATTTAATGGAAATTATTTCAATTGCAATAAATTTGGTCATAGAGCTATTCAGTGCAAAAGTAGAGCAAATCAAAATGGTCCATCCTTCTCCAGTCAATGCTTCAAATGTAAGAGGTATGGTCATAAATCCAATGAATGTAGAAGTATGATAATGAATAACTCAAATGGCAATTCTTTCAATGGCTACTGCTTTGCTTGAAATGGATTTGGTCACATGGCTAATCAGTGCAGATCAAGAGGAAATCTAGTGTGCTTTAACTGCAATAAATTTGGTCATATTGCAAGATTCTGCAGAACTAGGACAAATGGAAGAAGAGGTCCAGTAAATAGAAAATTAGATGAGCAGAAACAAGACAAAGGCAGAGAAAAAATTGATGCAAATGAGACTCAGAATGAAACAAACAAGATATGGGTCAAGAAAACAATTACGAATGACAGTAATGGATCTGCACTAGAATCCGATGCTGAAAATTCCTCTGGGAATTGATTTGAGAGCCTTGGCTTAGGGGGAGCAGCATTGTAAATCAAATTCCCCCATCCAGTAGTTGAGTGCCTAGTTCTGGCACAATAAGAAAAGGTATCTTGAATTGACTCAAAACATTTAGAAGGATTTCTGGAAGAAAGGAAGTGATTATGGCAAATTGCGGAGTGTTACATGAAAGACTATTCAAAAATAGAGCAATCGGATGTGCTAGGGCAGAGCATTTATTACAAAGGTAAATTAGGTGATGCCAAGCTTTAAAAGGTCATTCATTCCTCATTTGAAACACTTTGCATCAGGAGAAAACAAGAAGAAAGAAGTGGACGAGCTTAGAGCTGAGAATTCTCAAGATTTAGAAGCAAAAAAAGGATTTCCAAGTAAAAACCCTAATCTGCGTAACAAGGTATTTTCTGTTTTCTATGAAATCTCTCGAGTTCTCAATTTTTGTAAATAGCTACACCTCTAGTTGTTGATGTAACTGAAAGGCCCCGAACAATTTTTAAGAAGCATCCACACAAATTAGTTGAAGTTGAACCATTGGACGCATTCTCTGAGGTTCCACATGGTGTACTGCATATTGAGGATATTAGGGCATACATCCACTATAACATGGATGAATTTAGAAACTTGAAACTCTTGGATTTGCTTAACAACTACTTAACGGATGATATCCACAAATTGAAACCAGAATACAAAGCCCTAGGAAGCAAACATTTTCTGCAAGTCATTAGGTTTCCGATATTTGATGAAAATAAATGGGTTTGATATATTTTAAGCCGAATACATGAGTTCATATGGCTATTGAAACCATTCAAAATTACAAAGGATGTTATCAAGATTGTAACCAGATTAAATTCAACCGGTGGGTTGCCCATGTTGAAAGCCGTGAAAAACCAGACAGTGATTGATGCTATCAGTGCCAAGTTTGATAGAAGGGTGATGACTATCAATGATATTATAGAACTAGATGTCAAATTCGCCTCCATGGTGATTGGGTACAAAATTTACCACTCTAGCAGAGAAAACTCTATCTCCGAAACTGCAATAGATGCAGCAGGTATCAAATGCTAAAAGAAAATGTTGATTATGACCTTTGTGAACTACTACGAAATCAGTTGATTGAGAATTTGAGCAAGATAAAGAAATATAAGAAAAATTACTTCAAATATGGTTCCTTGATTATATGCTTGTTCTTCTATTTTATGAATGAAGTTCCTAGAATTCAAGGTGTGTATTGGACAACTGACAGACCAGTAGCATGGAAAATAAGAGATCACCTTCTCAGTCTTGGTGACTCCCAAGCCCAAAAGACTGCCATTTGGTGCTACTTCAAAAACTTCCAGAGTTTAATGCAAGGGAGAGAATCCCTAAAACAATTGTGGAGAAGTATGAAAATGACATATGTTTCATGGTTGACACAGATCAGTGCTTGATGGAAGCTGTAGAACCAAGGACATTTTAGATAATGCTTATGGGTTATGAGGTGGATGAAAGAGTTTTGGATATGTATGCTCAGCATCTTTTGAGCACACCTAAAGATACCTTTGTGGAAAGGTTTGGAACTTACAAGCAACTAAGTCTAAAATTGTATGTGGAGCTCAGACAGCCTGAGACCAAGAGGAAAGTGTAGAGACAAGTTGAAAGGTATGCTGAGAGCATTGGCCTAACCAAGGAGGCAGTAAAGAAGAATAGAGAAAGAATTGAAAAGATGAAGAAAAGCATTGAGCAAGCTATAGAAGAAAAAGCAGAAAGTGAGCCAGCAGTCGCTCTGGAAATCGCATCAAGCTCCTCGAGGAAGACAAGGAGTTTTGCAACTCTTGTTGAGCAACTCAAGTCCACTTCCACTAAGAAGCCTAAAGCCACTCCATCCGATGATGGAGGGAAAAGAAAGAAAACCAAGGCCACAAGAACCTACAAGAGCACAAATGATGATGAAGAGATAGAGACAGATGAAGAAATGAAAGAAATAAGATCCAAGAAAGCCAGAACTTCAAAGACTTCTGAAGACTAGCCTTCCGGAAGCAATACAGCCAATAAAAAGCTAGTCACTGGTAAGGTCGCTATGACTATTGATGAAATTGTAAAAATAATCATTGTTCATGGAAATTTAAAGACTGTCAGAGTTTACTATGATAATTTTGATCAAGCAAATAAGAAAATTTTGGAAGATGCCATTATCATATATTTGAATAAATTCAATAGAGCCCTATTGGAAATTTTACAAGAACTTCCTAAAAGTTTAAGGAGAGTACTAGAATAGAGAAAAGAAGCAGCTAAGGCTAAAGATCTAGAACTCAAAGAGTATGTGTAGTGCCCCTCTAGTTTCATGTTGTATGTGCAGGTGGTCAGACTATGAAGCATGAAGATGAAGGCAAAATACTCAGAATACTTAGGGTATGTTAGGCAGGTTGAAGGTAGGTTTACTATTTTGATGTAGTTGATGACACTCATTGATGGTTATTATGATGGCACTGTTGATGTTTATGATTAATAAATTATGCTTATGATGTGATCATTTATGGGTTAATTGATTATGTAGATTAGTTTAGTATGTGATTTATGCGACTATTTGATGATGTGTTATCAGGTTGTTTATGAACTTGGTTAATGTGGATATTTTTGATGTGTTTTGTGAAGGGACAGTGTAGTATTACTCATGTTGAGTACACCTACTACGCTATGATTCCTTGTCACAGTGTGCATGTTGGATGATTATATATATGTTGTATTCGACACTTTTGTTTGCTGCAGGATTGGAGGTACCAGGCATCGACTCCACTTGAATTGGAAGGTCTGAGCGTGCCTTTACACCAATGGATGATGTGGATGGGAGATAACATGGGGTTGCCTCTATCAACTAATGTCTTCAGTTTGTTGTCATCCATGTATTTCCAGTCATGGGTGTAGTTGTCTCTCAATTGGTACTTGTCCTCAGGTGTTGGTCATCCTTTGGTATTTGGTTGTTATTGTTTGTTTATTGTAGTTTAAGGTTCATTTTATTGAACTTGTGACCAAGGTATTAAGTTGTGGATTAGAGTCGTTTGGTTCATTTTATAGAATTAGTGATCTATGTGTATAGATGTGTTGATGTTTGATCATTTTGGTTATATAGTCAATGTGTATTTGTTGGAGATTTATTAAAATTTTGTTATAGTAATAATAAAAATAAGTTTATATATATACATCAATATTAGTTATTTAATTAATGTAGAAGATTGAAAATATTAATTAGTTGATTTTTATATTAAATTAAATTAGTATCTTTGAAAGCTAGCAATAATAATAATATTGTTAATATTTAGTACTTTATTGATTTTATTTGACATGTGAGATTTTATTTTATTTTGCTATTAATTTGTTGTTGGAGTGGGTTGTCAGAAATTTGAAAATATTTCAATTAGTGGTGTTATGAATGCAATTAATTTTGGGGTTGTGGAGATTTGAAACGGAGAGAATTGAGGTAGTGGGTGGTCAGTAACGGGAAGAAAATTTATTGCTTTTGCTATTTTATTTTATGGTGGCATGCATGACTCCGGGGGGCATATGCAATCTGATAGACATTTTTCCTTTGAAATACATTGCTGATACCTCTATTCAAGCCATCTATTTTGGAGTGACAAGGAGGAATTATCAGTCTCAAATCAGGATTTGTCCCTGTGGTTGTGGTAGAGAGAGATTGAACTCTGCTACATTCATAGAAGATATTCTTGGAAACTAACGGTATGTGTTCCAGATCTATGAAACCTATTTAATAAATTCATTCTATGTATAATGTTGCAATCATCTAATGACTACTCTTGAGCCACTCCTTCATAGAGCCTACATGCCTTGACTATGTTTTCTCATTTGGTTGATTTAGCCATAAGTTGTGGAAATGGTATTTACACCTATCTGTTGCATTTTTTTTTATGTTTTTAAATTAAATCCCTTGTGTTCGAAACCTACAACTTCTACAGGTATTTGGGTGGTGATTTTCTTTTCCTGTGCATTGTGTATAGAAAGAGCTATTTTCTATATAATTTAGTATGACTTCTTAGTTAGATGTTTTGAGGAGAAATTAAGTTGTGCAACACATTAGGAACCATATCAAATGATGGCAGCATTGTTATCTTGACATCCATCACTGTCCAGAAGATCAACCATATGTGTTTATCTTCTTTTAACTGTATGGCAGTAGACAAATAATTATCTTCCTTATTACCACAACATTAGTAAATATCTTAAATCTAAAAATAGTCTTCTTGCCTGCAACCACAGAAGTTGAGATTTCATCCATTCGTAGGAATTTTCTACTTTGTTTCTGCAGGCACATCTTATGGAGCATTGCTACCTTTAAAACAATAGCTCTCTTCAACTTACTGTCTTATGACGAATTGGAATCCATGAGATGATATCTATTGTCTCATTCTCTCAAAATATTTAAGTGCCTTGTGTATACTTCCACTTTTTGCATATATATCGACTAAAACCTTCTCAATCCATATTTGTGCAAACTTGCAATCATTGCATTCCATCATGAGACATCCTTTTGAGGTATTCTGTCAAATGGCTTGCCTGTCTATTTTCCTTTTCCTTTTTCTTTTTGCATGCACAGTGATTAGAGTATTTTTAAAAACTGATAACATTCTTTATGTGAGTATTATTGTTCTCCATAAAATTCTCTAACTCGTTGGTCATTTATTCCTCGACCTACTGATTTGCAAAACCACAGGAATTGCATCCAACAATACCTTGTTTACTATTCCTTTTATTGAATGCATGAATACTAGAGTATTTTGAATTATAAAATCAATGTGTTGCCTAAAATTTTCTAAAGCCTTGTCCTCAAATCCATTTTGTGCATATCCTATCTCTTTAAGCTATTTGGCCCCTGTTAGCATACTATGAATCGAATTTACTCTGGTATTAGAAATCTTCAATCTTTCTACAGACACCACTTTAGATAGTCATTTCCATACCATATAACCAAATCAACCCTATGTGTCTGAGAAGAAAAAAAATGCATAGGAGATTAAAAAAAAGATTGCATGAAAATTATTAAATAAAAATAATAGAAACTATGGAATAAAATCTATTGCTCTTGAGGGATTTTCATGCCTTTTATGCTGCTGCTGCTGCAAAAAATAAAAAATCCATTGTGCTGCTTGCTACCTCTCACAAAAATCATAACTTAATTCTTATGATTGAGCTGCATTAGTTTTAAGGAAAAAACAAAAAAATATTATTCTTTTTGCTACAAATAAACATATGGAAATCTCAATAGAGGGGAAAAAAACTAAAGTTGTCTTTTGTTTCTCTAGTTGACGTTTTAGAAATATTATGGTAAATTTGAGTTAAACTAGGAGATCAAATCGGAAGGGAGAAAATGTGGATTATGAAATTAATGTTTAGGAAATTTACATAATTAATTAAGGAGAAATATGGGAAATGAAACTAATTTTTGTAATTGTTTCATTAATTTCTTACTTTTTTTTATTAATTCCATATTAGCAAGATGACCCAATTGTTTTAGAAAATGGTAGGATTATATTTCGGGTTTTACTTAGAATATATTTTGTTGCCTTTAATCCTCTTAAAAATTTGCTTTATGTTTTTATTTTGTTTTAGTAATTTTAAATTTAGTGAAGATATGTTTTTTCTACAATAAAGAAAAATTGTAATTATGTGTTATATTTAAGTATTATTATATTTCATTTATGAGAAATCAAATTCCTATTATTTAGGGATGTGTTATATTTAAGTATTGTTTTATTTCATCCCTGTTATTTAGGGATATGTTATATTTAAGCATTACTTTATAAATAAAAAGTCAAACCCTTTTAAAATAATTTATTGATTTATTATTTGATGCCTCATTTAAAAGATTTGAATGTAGATGTGATTTAAATTTTGGGTGTGGATATTGATATTTTTGTTGCATATTTTAAATATAAGAATATGAAAATGTATTGTTCAATTTGTAATTAATTAGAATGTTTATTTACCAAGTTTTATTTAATTAATGAGTATTATATAGTATATAAAGTGGAGTTAGATGCTTGGGTAAAATTTATCATATTATAAATATTGAATTGTTATTTTAGATCTAGTCAAGAATTTTAATAAGATTCACATTACTGTAGAAAGTGGTTTAGTCCAATAACGAGTAGTATCTTGTTTGACTGAATTTTCTGTTATAGAATAATTGGTAACCCTTTCAAGTTATTAATGTTCTGCATTGTTGGGATAGAGCTATCTTATGTATTTAGATGATTTATCATGCTTGGAATAATGTTACATGCTCTAAGACCATTATTAGTGCATTAGATCATATGTTACATTTGTGGTTTTGTTATTGAAATATTGATGAGGGATCTTGGTTTATGATGTGTCTTGGAAGTGATCATGATGTGTGACCATTACGTTTTAATGGTCTCATGCGTTGTGTAATTGGGGAAAGTGGTTTCTAGAGGCCTAGGAGGGTGTGATTGTGTGGGGGTTGGCTTTGTGTGCATCTTGCGAGTTGAATGGAATGTATTCTTGAAATATGGTTTCTTATTCATGTTGGTATGATACATGTGCAAGATGGGTAATGCCTTGCTCAGAGTACCTATTTTTGTGGTTTTTTCTTGAACTCATGTTGATGTCATGTTCGTGATGTGGTTGTAGAGTCCTTCTTGAATGTTGGGGTTCATTATTGTATTGAGCATGGAATAAAATATTGTGTTGGTTTATGTAATTGGTTGTAATTTGGGAGCAAGATGACACATGCCTTGCTCTGGTTTCATGTTGTTTATGGTTGTCATGACTATTTCAACTTGAAGTTTTGGGACAATGATTCTAGAGTTGGTCCTTGAGATATGATTTGTATGCAAGAGGATAGTTGCCTTGCAGTGTCATTATCATGCATGTCATTTTGGTGATTTATATTTTTTTTTATCTTGATAGGGGTACTAGTTGTATGTAGGAGAGTGGCTTTCATGGTGGGGTCGGTGCCCAAAGTGGCTGCCTGGATAACCCCATGAAAGTTGTAATCAAGTGATAACATAATAATTAACCTAGATGGGTTGGGTAGTTAAACACATAATAAGATAATTATGATGCCTCACCCATGCCTATGGTGCTTTCTTAGGCTGAGGATGGGATGAGAAGGCCTGGTTGGCAAGATCGACATCCTTGTCTTCATGAGAGGATGTGTCGGTTCTGCATGTGTCACCCTATGGGGTCGGTGCCTAGAGAGGGGCTGCTAGGATAACCATAGATGGGGGCCGATTTCTAGAGAGAGATAGCTAGGATAACCCATGCTAGGACCATGTGATGACACTCTTCCTACTGCAGCTTAGTTACTTCCTTTTTGTTATCTTCTGATGTTGCCTCTGGAGTAGGGTTAGCCATTGTTGATCTGTGTTTTTGTGTCGATTTTGTATCTACTTATTTGTACCTTGTTATCTTTGACTTAGTGGCACCTCATTATTATCTCCTAGCACAGGGGGTGGACCTCAGGGTTCCACATGGTCGGGTGGTTGTGCTTTATTCCATTGGTTTTCTGGCATCGTGGCTCGTGTG